>JAKUCC010000608.1:0-26453 GCA_030563365.1 Hemisphaericaspora xylanilytica | reverse complement strand
ATAGAATTACTTCAATTTATAATAATAACAGGTTGCTCTAAAATATATTAAACAAAATTGATAATACAAATCTAGTTCGTTAGTTCAAACTTCAGTGTAACAAAACTATTTATGAACTCTTGCAAATGTACAGATATTTATATTCAAATATCCTCAAACATTTATTGTTTGGAAATTCTTAGGGAATCTACTAACCCCCTAATTCTAGTGACACGTCATGTTTCACATGCCTTAACAACAAGAATAATGTAACACATTTTTATACCACAGCAAACAAGAATATTTTCTCTAATCTTATTTCTTAAATACCGACACTTCCCAACAATAATTAATCTGTTGGGTCCAAAAAAAAAAAAAGAAAATAAAAAATAGTACTTTTGGTTGTGTGTATGGATGTAATTGTTGCAAATAATTACAAGGCACTCTCCCCCTACAATGGAGGTGTATGGGGGGGGGCCGTAAAAGAACGAAGAGATAAGGATTGCTATGGAAAGGAGATTGATTCAAAGTGAATGTATGTGGGTGTGTGGTAGTAGATTTTGCAGTTGATGATATGATTGCTGTTTGATAGGTGATATGTTGAGTAATTAGACATGTCAGGGAATAATTGCCAAACCTAAATCACGACTAAGATTGTCCTTTTTTTGGGTGGGGGGGAGACCCGTGTAATATATATGGAATGCACCATACAACGTATATACAGTAATATAGAACTCTTTTGGCATATAGTAGTAAAATAGTATGAGTGAGTGAGAGTGTGTGTGTGTGTAATAGTCGCAACTCATAATTTCCCTACAAGAGATCGGTTCCGAGTATTTTGAAAAAATAAAATAAATTAAAAACTCCGGAGTTGCTGCCATCCATTCAATTGTTGTTTATTGTCTGTGTCTGTTTCTCTGGTGTGTGTCTGTGGTAGGTGTCTGTGAGTGGGTGCTGAGTGGGTGGGTGGGTGGATAAAAGAAATTTAACAAACGGTTTTTCTTTTTATTTTTATTTTCATTTTACTTTCTTTTCTTTTTTGCTTCAATTAAACTAAATTGATTTAGCAAAAAAAAAAAATAAATTTTTGTTGAGATGTATTTTTGCAACTAAAAACACCAAAAAATAATTAATACATACTGTTTTGTGGGTTTGTTGGTTATTTGAATAAATTTGGATTTTTTGGTTTTAATATACAGGAACACTTATACACCATAAACCAAAACTTTTTGATTCAAAACTTATAAAACTTGATAAACATCCACATCTTATATTTACATATACATGGTTCTGATGTTTCCTTTTGCTTCCTCTCTTCTCTTTCTCTTTCTCTTTTCACTTTTACTTTTCATTTATACACCATCCTAACCCAAGTGATATTTGGTTTATATATATATACATACACTACAATCTAATAGTTTTTCCCAGTTTTTCCAGTTTTTCCAGTTTATTTTTATTTTAATAACCCATTAGATTATTACTATTATATATATTACAACCACCCTCCTACTTTACCATTTACTATTAATATTTATTATCACCAACAACTACAACTAAATCTTACATAATAGACATTTTTAAAGTTAAATCTATACACAGGTATGTTTTACCACAATCACCTTCAATACAATCACGGTCTAATTACATCCCACTACTCAAACATTAAGATTACCGTAGACCCATACAAGTCCGAATATCCATATCCAAGGTCAAACCGAGTCCCATCACAACATATTCCCATCACCCGTCACTTATACTTCCACAATCAATTGTCCAACAAAAATATTTTCAACGCGGTATTCTCCGAGAACAAGAAATTCCCGTCTTTCATCGGGCGGCGGAAAACAGAGAGAGAAACAGAAAAAAAAAGACTGTCGGTCAAAAACATTTAAATTGACAGCTTTTTGCCCTTTCTAGTATAAAACACCAACCACCATCAACACACTACACTACACTCACTCACTCGGCTAATAGACTATTCATCACCCTTGCATTCGGACTTTTTTTAACTATTCAGTTCATTCATTTGTATCTTAATCTTTACAACTACATTTTAATGTATGAGTAGTGCCACCATTAGACGCACACTAAGACCCAATACTAACTATAGACTTGTAAATAGATCATTCTTATTATTCACTTCAACTAATTATTCAACCAAACACGTTAATTTATTTGTACATACAACAACAACTACTTCCAACCGTTTTTATCATACATACAAGAATTTATTGAAATCATCAATTATGTCAGATCAATCTACTAATCAAACTGATTATCAATCATTACACCACAAATTACCAAACCATTTCTTGGGGTTAAACTCAATCTCAATTGCCGAACCTTCTAAAGTTACTGATTTCGTCAAGGCTCACCAAGGTCATACCGTCATCTCCAAGATTTTAATCGCCAATAACGGTATTGCCGCAGTCAAGGAAATTAGATCAGTGAGAAAATGGGCTTATGAAACCTTTGGTGATGAAAGAGCTATTCAATTTACCGTTATGGCCACCCCAGAAGATTTGGAAGCAAATGCAGAATATATCAGAATGGCCGATCAATTCGTGGAAGTCCCAGGTGGTACCAACAACAATAACTATGCCAATGTTGATTTAATTGTCGAAATTGCCGAAAGAACTAATGTCCATGCTGTCTGGGCTGGTTGGGGTCATGCTTCTGAAAACCCATTATTACCAGAACGTTTAGCTGCTTCCCCAAAGAAGATTGTCTTTATTGGTCCTCCAGGTTCCGCCATGAGATCTTTAGGTGACAAGATTTCTTCCACCATTGTTGCTCAACATGCTAAAGTTCCATGTATTCCATGGTCAGGTACTGGTGTTGATGAAGTTAAGATTGATGAAGAAACCAAATTAGTTTCTGTCTCTGATGAAGTCTACGCCAAGGGTTGTTGTACTGGTCCTGAAGATGGGTTGGTTAAAGCCAAACAAATTGGTTTCCCAGTTATGATTAAAGCCTCCGAAGGTGGTGGTGGTAAAGGTATCAGAAAGGTTGACAGAGAAGAAGATTTCGTTACTTTATATAACCAAGCTGCCAATGAAATTCCTGGTTCTCCAATTTTCATCATGAAATTAGCTGGTGATGCTAGACATTTAGAAGTTCAATTATTGGCCGATCAATATGGTACTAATATTTCCCTTTTCGGTAGAGATTGTTCTGTTCAAAGAAGACATCAAAAGATTATTGAAGAAGCTCCAGTTACTATTGCCAATAAGGACACCTTCCACGAAATGGAAAATGCCGCCGTTAGATTGGGTGAATTGGTTGGTTATGTTTCCGCAGGTACTGTTGAATATCTTTATTCTCATGCTGAAGATAAATTTTACTTCTTAGAATTAAATCCAAGATTACAAGTTGAACATCCAACTACTGAAATGGTTACTGGTGTCAATTTACCAGCTGCTCAATTACAAATTGCCATGGGTATTCCAATGCATAGAATTAGAGATATTAGATCCCTTTATGGTGTTGATCCTCATACTACTACTGAAATTGATTTTGAATTCAAGACTGAAAGTTCATTGGTTACTCAAAGAAGACCAGCTCCAAAGGGTCATTGTACCGCTTGTCGTATTACTTCTGAAGATCCTGGTGAAGGTTTCAAGCCATCTGGTGGTTCATTGCATGAATTAAACTTTAGATCATCTTCAAATGTTTGGGGTTATTTCTCAGTTGGTAACCAATCTTCGATTCATTCATTCTCCGATTCTCAATTTGGTCATATTTTCGCCTTTGGTGAAAACCGTCAAGCTTCTAGAAAACACATGGTTGTTGCTCTTAAGGAATTAAGTATTAGAGGTGATTTCAGAACTACCGTTGAATATTTGATTAAGTTATTGGAAACTCCAGCTTTCGAAGATAACACCATTACTACTGGTTGGTTAGATGAATTGATTACCAAGAAATTAACTGCTGAAAGACCAGACCCAGTTGTCGCTGTTGTTTGTGGTGCTGTTACCAAGGCTCACATTAAGGCCGACGAAGAAAAGAGGGAATTTATTCAATCATTAGAAAAGGGTCAAGTTCCACACAAGAATACTTTAAGAACTATTTTCCCAGTTGAATTCATTTATGAAGGTGAAAGATACAAGTTTACTGCAACCAAATCTTCTGAAGATAAATATACTTTATTCCTTAATGGTTCTCGTGTTGAAGTTGGTGCACGTCCATTATCCGATGGTGGATTATTAGTTGCCGTTGGTGGTAAATCTCACTCCGTTTATTGGAAGGAAGAAGCATCTGCTACTAGAGTTTCCGTCGATGGTAAGACTTGTTTATTGGAAGTTGAAAATGATCCAACTCAATTGAGAACTCCATCTCCAGGTAAATTAGTCAAGTACTTGGTTGAAAGTGGTGAACATGTCAATGCTGGTCAACCATATGCTGAAGTTGAAGTTATGAAGATGTGTATGCCTTTAATCGCACAAGAAAATGGTATTGTTGAATTAATCAAGCAACCTGGTTCTACTGTTAACGCTGGTGATATCTTGGCTATTTTGGCTCTTGATGATCCATCTAAGGTTAAGCATGCTAAGCCATTTGAAGGTACTTTACCTGAATTGGGTGAACCAAATGTTACTGGTAACAAGCCAGCCCATAAATTTGAACATTTTGCCACCATTTTGAGAAACATCCTTGCTGGTTATGATAATCAAGCTATTATGAGTTCCACCTTGAAGAGTTTGACTGAAGTTTTGAAGGAAAGAGAATTGCCATATTCGGAATGGAACCAATGTATTTCTGCATTACATTCAAGATTACCAAGCAAATTAAATGACTCATTATCCACAATTGTTGATAAGGCTCAATCGAGAAACTCTGAATTCCCAGCTCGTCAAATTTTGAAACAAATTTCTAAAGCAATTGCCGAAACAAATGATGATTTATTGAATGCAGTTGTTGAACCATTGGTTGCTATTGCCACTCGTTATCAACATGGTTTGGTTGAACATGAATACAACTTCTTTGCTAGTTTGATCAATGAATACTACAATGTCGAAAGCTTGTTTTGTGGTGAAAACGTTAGAGAAGATGATGTTATTTTGAAATTGAGAGATGAAAACAAGAATGATTTGAAGAAGGTTATTGGTGCTTGTTTGTCTCACTCTAGAGTCAGTGCCAAGAACAACTTGGTTATTGCCATTTTAGAAGCTTATCAACCAATTTTGCAATCCAATTCATCTGTTGCTGGTTCCATTAGAGAAGTTTTGAGAAAGGTTGTTCAATTAGATTCACGTTCGTGTGTTAAAGTTGCTTTGAAGGCTAGAGAAATCTTGATTCAATGTTCATTACCATCAATTCAAGAAAGATCCGACCAATTGGAACATATTTTAAGATCAGCTGTTTTGGAAACTTCATATGGTGAAATGTATGCCAAACATAGAGAACCAAAGTTGGAAATTATTCAAGAAGTTGTTGATTCTAAACATACCGTCTTTGATGTCTTGGGTCAATTTTTAGTTAATCAAGATGAATGGGTTGGTATTGCTGCCGCAGAAGTTTATGTTAGACGTTCTTACCGTGCTTATGATTTGAAATCAATTGATTACCATTTCCATGACGGTTTACCAATTGTTGAATGGAAGTTCCAATTGCCAAACATGGCCTCATCTCGTTACAACTCAGTTCAACAACCAACCGCTGAAGATGATTCCACTGCCATGAAGCATGCTGCATCTGTGTCTGATTTCACTTTTGTTGTTGACTCCAAGACTGAAAACTTGAATAGAACTGGTCTTTTGGTTCCTTGTAAGCATGTTGATGATGTTGATGAAATGTTGATTGCTGCATTGGAACAAATTCACCCAAGTGATGCCATTACTTTTAATGCTGGTAAGAATGATAAGGAAACTCCATTATTGAATGTCTTGAACATTGTTATCACCAACATTGAAGGTTATGAAACTGAAGAAGAAATTTTGTCTAGAATCAATGAAATCTTGAATGAATACAGAGATGATTTAATTAATGCTGGTATCCGTCGTATTACTTTTGTTTTGGCTCACAAGGTTGGTACTTATCCTAAATACTACACTTTTGCTGGTCCAGAATATCTTGAAAACAAGGTCATTAGACACATTGAACCTGCTTTGGCTTTCCAATTGGAATTAGGAAGATTAGCTAACTTTGACATTAAACCAATTTTCACTGACAATAGAAATATCCATGTTTATGAAGCTGTTGGTAAGAAGGCCCCATCTGATAAGAGATTCTTCACCAGAGGTATTGTTAGACCAGGTATCATTAGAGATGAAATTAGTATTAGTGAATATTTGATTGCCGAATCAAATAGATTGATGTCTGACATTTTGGATACTTTGGAAGTTATTGATACTTCTAATTCTGATTTGAATCACATTTTCATCAATTTCTCAAACACTTTCAATGTTCAACCTGCTGAAGTTGAAGCTGCTTTTGGTTCCTTCTTGGAAAGATTTGGTAGAAGATTATGGAGATTAAGAGTTACTGGTGCTGAAATTAGAATTGTTTGTACCGATCAAGCTGGTAATTCATTCCCATTAAGAGCTATTATCAACAATGTTTCTGGTTATGTTGTCAAGTCTGAATTATACGTTGAAGTTAAGAATGCTCAAGGTGATTGGGTCTTTAAGTCTATTGGTAACCCAGGTTCCATGCATTTGAGATCAATTTCTACTCCATATCCAGCTAAAGAATCCTTACAACCAAAGCGTTACAGAGCCCACAACATGGGTACCACTTATGTTTACGATTTCCCAGAATTATTCCGTCAAGCAACTATTTCTCAATGGAAGAAGCATGGTAAGAAAGCTCCAAAGGATGTATTCACCTCTTTAGAATTGATTCACGATGAAAATGATCATTTGACTGCAGTTGAAAGAGAACCTGGTTCTAACAAGATTGGTATGGTTGGTTTCAAGGTTACTGCCAAGACTCCAGAATATCCAAGAGGTCGTCAATTTATTATTGTTGCCAATGATATCACTCATAAGATTGGTTCTTTTGGTCCAGAAGAAGATTACTACTTCAACAAGTGTACTGAATTAGCTAGGGAATTGGGTATTCCAAGAATTTACCTTTCTGCCAACTCTGGTGCCAGAATTGGTGTTGCTGATGAATTAATTCCATTATTCCAAGTTGCCTGGAATGAAGAAGGTTCTCCAGATAAGGGTTTCAAGTACTTGTATTTGACTCCAGAAGCTAAGCAATCAATCGAAGCTGATGGTAAGGGTGACACTGTTGTTACTGAACGTATCGTTGAAAATGGTGAAGAACGTCATGTTATCAAGGCCATTATTGGTGCTGAAGATGGTTTGGGTGTTGAATGTCTTAAGGGATCTGGTTTGATTGCTGGTGCCACTTCAAGAGCTTACAAGGATATTTTCACCATTACTTTGGTTACTTGTAGATCGGTTGGTATTGGTGCTTATTTGGTTAGATTGGGTCAAAGAGCTATTCAAATTGAAGGTCAACCAATTATCTTAACTGGTGCTCCAGCTATTAACAAATTATTGGGTAGAGAAGTTTACAGTTCCAACTTGCAATTGGGTGGTACTCAAATCATGTACAGAAATGGTGTTTCTCATTTGACTGCTAATGATGATTTGGCTGGTGTTGAAAAGATTCTTGAGTGGTTATCTTATGTTCCAGCTCAACGTGGTATGCCAGTTCCAATCTTGGAATCTACTGATCCATGGGATAGAGAAATTGATTATTATCCACCAAAGCAAGAAGCTTATGACGTTAGATGGATGATTGAAGGTAGAGAAGTTGATGGTGAATTTGAATCTGGTTTGTTCGATAAAGGATCTTTCCAAGAAACATTATCTGGTTGGGCTAAGGGAGTTGTTGTTGGTAGAGCTCGTCTTGGTGGTATTCCAATGGGGGTTATTGGTGTTGAAACCAGAACCATTGAAAACTTAATTCCTGCCGATCCTGCCAATCCTGATTCTACTGAATCTTTGGTTCAAGAAGCTGGTCAAGTTTGGTATCCAAATTCTGCATTCAAGACTGCTCAAGCTATTAATGATTTCAACAATGGTGAACAATTGCCATTAATGATTTTGGCTAATTGGAGAGGTTTCTCTGGTGGTCAAAGAGATATGTACAATGAAGTGCTCAAGTATGGTTCTTATATTGTTGATGCTTTAGTTGATTTCAAACAACCAATTTTCACATATATCCCACCAACTGGTGAATTAAGAGGTGGTTCATGGGTTGTTGTTGATCCAACTATTAACCCAGACATGATGGAAATGTATGCTGATGTTGATTCTAGAGCTGGTGTTTTGGAACCAGAAGGTATGGTTGGTATCAAGTATAGACGTGACAAGTTATTGGCTACCATGGAAAGATTAGATCCAACTTATTCTCAATTAAAGGCTAAATTAAATGACTCATCATTATCTGCTGAAGAACATTCTCAAGTTACTGCCAAGATTGTTGCTCGTGAAAAGGCATTATTACCAATCTATGCCCAAATCTCGGTTCAATTTGCTGATTTACATGATAGATCTGGTCGTATGTTGGCTAAGGGTGTCATTCGAAAGGAAATCCAATGGAGCGATGCTAGAAAATTCTTCTTCTGGCGTTTACGTCGTAGATTAAATGAAGAATATGTCTTGAGACTTATTGGGGAACAAAACAAGAATGCTAGTAAATTAGAAAAGGTTGCTAGATTGAAGAGTTGGATGCCAACTGTTGAATATGATGATGATAGAGCTGTTAGTACTTGGATTGAAGAACACCATGGTAAGTTGCAAAAGAGAATTGAAGAATTGAAACATGAAGTTAACCATGCTAATATTGTTAAGTTGTTACATGATGACCCAAGTACCGCTGTGACTGCCATGAAGGACTTTATTGCCACTCTTGATGATGAGCAAAAGGAACAACTTTTCAAATCATTCAAGTAATTGTGTTGGGGAGAGGTTGTTTAATTGATTTTTTATTTTATTTTATTTGATTTGATTGATTTTTATATATTTGTATTTGTTATTTTATTTAGGAAAAACTTTAATGGAAAAACTGTTTATTTAAAAGTGTGTTTAATTTGTTACATACAATTTGCAGTGTTTGCGCAATTTGCAGCCAAGGATATTGCATTTCGCTAACTTCGAGAACTCTCCCCATCATGCTATACTTGTGTATTTTACTTCTACTATTGATAAACCACTGCATATGCTATTCATCATATGTAATTTTACTAAAACCTACAATCACAATCACTGACTTCAAAAAATATGATGATGATCTTCCGAAATCAGAACAAATCAGAACCTTCATTACAAACACATTTACGATTGGAAGCCTTACAGGATTCGCCGGAACCCTCTCCAAAGACCACGTTCAAACCTTGAAGAAATGTCCATTAGTTGGAGAGATCACTCTCGATATTACCATGAAAGCATTTGATCTCAAAAAACAATATGATGCACCTCGACATTTAGCTCGATTAAGTCGACAATCAACCTTGAAGCCACGGAGACCGTGTCCATATCTCTATGATGATGATTTCATTGGCAAGCGAATTAACGCCTACGTTATCGATTCGGGGATTGAAGCCGGACATCCTGAATTCCAAGGACGGGTGCGCACTGGGAAAGATTTGACGGGTGAAGGGTTCGGAGACCCAATGGACACGGAACCCATGTGGCGGGATTAATTGGTTCGCAAACTTATGGCGTCAGCAAAGGGGTTGAATTATTTGATGTCAAAGCAATGAATTCAAAGGGGTATTCTACTTTATCTACAGTTTTAAAAGCAATTGAGTTTTGTGTGGTTTATCATCAACAAACACAACGAAATGGGGTTGTTAGTTTATCAATGGGGAGTTACAAAAATCCAATATTTAACAAAGTTCTCCAAGAAGTTTCCAAAACCAGTTTGATCATGGTTGTCGCTGCTGGGAATTCCAACATTGATGCATGTCGTACCAGTCCCGGTGGGTCGGATTATGTAATCACGGTGGGCGCCATTGATGACTATAGTGACACAATCGCCAGTTTCTCCAATTGGGGAGACTGCGTCGATATTTTCGCTAGTGGGGTTACGGTAAAGAGCGTTGATGCTAAGAATAGACATAGATCGCTGGTGAGAAGTGGGACGTCGATGGCGGCGGGGATTGTGGCTGGTTTGGTTGTTCAGTTGTTTAGTGAGGGGGTTGATGCCCTGGATATTCGTCGCTCATTGATTTCTATGGGAATTGAAGATGCTATACCAGAGAAGGAGTTTATACTTAGGAGAGGTTCTCCTAATCTAATTGCGGGGAATGGATTCAGACTTAAAGAAGATCCCAAAGAATCTGATGAGTTTGAAGGATATTAACTGTGTACATAAAAAGTATGGCTAGTTTTGTCGCTGATTTTTTCTGAAAAAGATAATTAGATTAAGAACTCATGTATGATCAAGATGTAGTTTTAAGAGGTAGTAAGTGGAGGAAAATTGGTTTAGTCATAAAATAGAAGCATATCATAAGATACAAGATTGTTCTTTTCCCTTCTCGGGGTTGAAAAGCAACTATGATATGATTCAAGTTGGATTTTATTTTTGTTATGATCAAATTGACCGATTGCAAATATAAACCGTAGAATGCCAATAAAGATGAAATAATTTCAATTGATGATGATCCCCCTGATGCAAAGTTTAACTTAACAAGATGGTAAGAATGTATTTGCTATTGTATATTATATTTGTTAACACTGGAGTTTGCTTGGGTGAACGATTTGTCGTCACTCTTCGAGATATGGTTACGTTAGAATCATTCACTGCTTATGACTACAAGTATCCGGAACCCGATCGGATTCAACAGCAAATCACTAACCTGTTTTCAATTGGGAAATTTTCTGGATTTGCTGGGAATTTCTCCGATAAGGCATTAGCCCGACTTAACCGATGCCCATTAATATATGACGTTACCCCCGATGTTGAGTTTTATGCCTATGACTTAGAAATTCAAGAAGAAGCCCCTCGCCATTTAGCTAGAATAAGCAGAAAAAAGCGAATGCGATTGGGGAAGAAGTATCCGTATATATATGACGATGATTATATTGGAACCGGAGTGAATGCCTATGTCATTGATTCTGGGGTGGAGATTGCGCATCCTGAATTTGGAGGACGGGCAAAACATGGCAAGGATTATACTGGGGAAGGTTGGGGGGATTCAAATGGACATGGAACTCATGTGGCGGGTATTATTGGTTCGAAGACCTATGGAGTGGCAAAGGGAGTGGATATTATTGAGGTAAAGGCCCTAAATACCAAAGGTGCTGGTTCTTTGAGTACCATTCTTAACGCGTTAGAATTTGCAGTGAATCATATGCAACAGACAGGTAAACATGGAGTAGCTAATTTATCCTTGGGTTCGTATAAGAGTCAAACCTTGAACAATGCAATTGAAGAAGCCACCAAGAATGGGTTGGTTATAGTTGTCGCTGCAGGTAATTCGAATATTGACGCCTGTCTTGCCAGTCCGGCAAGTTCAAAGTATGCAATTACCGTGGGTGCAATTGACGATCAGAATGATTCCATCACTAGCTTTTCCAATTGGGGACAATGTGTTGATTTATTTGCCAGTGGATTCCAAGTCAAAAGTGTAGATGCAAAGTATCGACAAGCCGCCCTGTCTTTATCGGGGACCTCCATGGCCGCGCCAATCGTGACAGGAATGGTGGCCCAGTTGCTCGGTGGTGGAGTTGCCCCAATTGATGTTAAGAATGTGTTGATAAAGATGTCGGCCAAGGGCCGTATTCCAAAATCGTCATTCTTCCTTAGGAAAAAGACTCCCAATAGAATTGCTTATAATCGTGTTGCTGAAAAGGACTACTATACAGAGGAGGATGATGGCTCTGATCTGGGATCGTCTCATTCCAATTAGATCCTGGACCAGGAGTAGCAGCATTATAGAGTTATTCTTCTATTATTATAGTTTATAGTACTAGATAGGTGTTTCAAGTAACCTGATTGTTGATTTTTCTTTTAGAATTGTATTTTATGTTATCATTCCTTCATTCAATTGGGGATCCTCATTATATTATGACATCCCAGTAATTCCCAAGCGCTCGGGGTGATAACCTCTATTCCGTAGGACTTACGACATCCAAATAGTATTTCATCTTCGAGTTGATTGAACGATTTCGCTTGTATTTTGAGCAAAGTAACATAGGGGGACTCATCTTTCCTTCATCATCACAGACTTGCTGATCTAGGTTGCATGATCTACCTCCCATCTTGATTGATGTCCGGAACCCTAGTTACATTGGGGCATGGAAAGCGGTACCGTCCTTTTCAGTAGTGTTAGAAATAGTGATCACGACGCGTATTGACGGCCACAACTCGATTATGATCTCGGGATTCTTGAAATGAAGTTCGACTTGTGATCTAATGAAACAAATCTATATGGCACGCTAGATTACTTAGCATAACTGTTGAATAAAAGTCAACCCTCCAACCGCTAGATTCAGGAATATACTCCCATACTTGTATTGATCAGGAGAACTGTTGTTTCAGATATCGTGGTGAATTCTTTACAAAGCAGTCCCACTCTATGAAAGCCCTTTCTTGATTTCACATTTCACATACCATACAACTATGTAAGATATAAAAAGCCACTTTGATCATATGGTAGCCCCATGCAAAATGAGACCTAACAGACAACCTTCAGAAAATCTTGTTGATATGCAGAATAATCTTGAATACTGGAAAATATCGATTATTGTTATGATGAATGATGGAAGCCTATATATGATTGATGGTTCTTTTCCAATTAGGGTGCTGTCAGATAGATAGTCCAAAGTAGTAATATTCCACAAGATTTTATGAAAGTAGGGATTTATATATTGTTAATCTTTGTTGAGGTATGCGGTGGAACAATCCCCTACTTGGTTTCCCTTAAAAGCTCGGTAAGCTTGGAATCATTTATGCACTACGATAGAAAACTACCAAAAGCGCTCCAAGTCCAACGACTAATTAGTAATTCTTTTTCATTTGGAAATTTCACGGCATTTGCTGGAACATTCTCCAAGGATATTCTAGACCGACTAAAGCGATGTCCCATGGTTGCAGAGATCACACCTGATATTATATTTAATGCGTACGAGATTGATAGGCAATTTGAAGCACCCCGACATTTGGCGCGACTAAGTCATCAAACGATCCTAGATCCCACACGAAAGTATTCCTATTATTTCGATAATAACTTTATTGGCAGCGAGGTAAATGCATATGTTATTGATTCTGGCGTTGATATACACCATCCAGAACTACAAGGACGTGCAAAGCATGGAAAAGATTTCACCAATGATGGCCCAGGTGATGCTACCGGCCATGGAACTCATGTTGCGGGAATAATTGGTTCAAGAACATATGGTGTTGCAAAGAATGTTCAAATCATAGAAGTCAAAGCCTTGAACAATAGAGGTACTGGATCTTTAAGTACCATACTAGCCGCAATTGAGTTTTCAGCGAATCATAGAATGGCATCTGGTAAAATGGGAGTTGCAAACCTTTCATTAGGTGCATACAAGAATGCAATCTTAAACCATGCCATTGAAAAAGCTCTCAAAACAGGACTAGTTGTTGTTGCGGCTGCAGGAAATGCCAATATTGATGCTTGTTTTACGAGTCCTGCAAGCTCGGGTGCGGCAATCACGGTAGGTGCCATTGATGATTGGACAGACTCTTTAACAAACTTTTCAAATTTTGGAGAATGCGTGGATATATTCTCGTCGGGTTTACGTGTTGAGAGTATAAATGTCAGACGTTCCGCAAAACCACTGGTTCTTTCAGGAACGTCAATGGCTGCTCCCATTGTAACTGGATTGGTTGCAAATTTGCTCAGCGAAGGAATACCTGCGAACGAGGTCAAGCAAACTTTGCTTGATCGGTCAACCAAGAATCGAATGCACTTAACCAAAATACAACTCGAAAAGGGAACGCCGAACCGAATAGCTTATAATCGGGTCATGCACCCGAAATTCCGTTTGTAATATTGTTTGTGTAGTGTCTGTAGAAAATTTTATGTAATATTTTGAATCGGAATGTTGCAGTCAAAAAAAAGGAAGAGGAGAGGGATTTACTTGGTTGTAAAAAACTCAGACTATAGTACTAGAAACTTGATCAATCACAATACATCATGGCGAAACGAAAACCAAAGTCAAAGAGACATACAAAGAGTGAATCAGATCCAATTGAAGTTCTCAAGAGAACTGCAACTGCAATTAGTATGGATTACCAAACTTCAGTGGCGTCTTATATATACTAACAGAATTTTGGCAAAGATCGTGATCCACAGGCATTCACGTCTGCCTTTCCTTTGAGTAGCTTTACAACGCCGTATGTAGATTCAAGTAGATGGGCAGAAGTTGAAAAGCTTGGGAAATCCGAAAGTCAAGGAACGGAATATAAACGAAATCCCGGTGAGATCCTTGCTGAAAATGTTTCCTATGATATCTATGCCAGTAAACATGACCCATATCCCGCTTGGAATCCACCTGACCAGGTGCCAATAACTAAGGAATCCATTGAAGCTATATTCCTTCAATTGACTACCATATTTGGATTCCAGTTTGACAACACCAGAAATATGTTTGATTATTTACTTCGGTTGTTGGATTCCCGGGCATCGAGACTTGGACCAGTACAAGCTTTGAAATCAGTTCATGCGGATTATATTGGTGGAGTCAATGCGAATTTTAGAAAATGGTATTTCGCTGCTCTGTTAGATATTGATGACGCAATTGGTTTCGATAATGTGACCAAAAGTGGAAGAGTTAAGGACACTAATGAATTTGTGTCCGCTTTGGAGGAAGTGGAAGAGCAATGGTCGAACAACATGTTGACACTCTCACCTACAGATTGCGTAATTCAATTGGCCTTATATCTTTTGGTTTGGGGTGAAGCAAATAATATCAGATTTATGCCCGAGTGTATTTGTTTTATTTTCAAGTGCTGCAATGATTATTATTTTTCAATTGATCCGGATACACCTGTTTCAACTGTTACAAGAAGTTTCCTCGATCATATAATTACCCCGTTATATAGCTACTACAGAGATCAATCGTATGTTCTTATTGATGGAAAATATCATAGACGAGACAAGGATCATGAATCGGTAGTTGGGTATGATGATATGAATCAGCTCTTCTGGTATGGCAAGGGGTTAGAACGTTTGGTATTGTCTGATAAGAAAACAAAGTTGATGAGTCTTCAGCCACATGAAAGATACAAGAAATTGAATGACGTGATGTGGCATACAGCGTTTTATAAAACCTTCAGAGAACGAAGAAGTTGGTCTCATGTTCTTGTTAATTTTAACAGAGTCTGGATCATCCACGTGTCGGTATTTTGGTACTATACTTTATTTAACTCTCCGACATTATATACCAAGGATTACCGGCAATCGCTTGACAATCAACCAACAACTCAAGCCAGGCTAACCGTCCTTTCTTTGGCAGGATCGGTAGCTATCATTATTTGCATGCTAAGTTTGATTCTTGAATTCACATTTGTCCCTCGCAAATGGATTGGCGCGCAACCCATACTCAAGAGGTTGTTCATGCTTTTCGTTTGCTTTTTGATTAATTCCGGACCCACGGTATATTTATATTTCATGTATCCATTGGATGAAGAAGATAAAATTGGTATAATAATTGCGTCTTTCCAATTTGCGTTTTCCATATTGATGGTAATATATTTGTCACTCGTGCCCCTAGGAAAATTGTTCACCAGCTATACGAAGGAGAATGACCGGAAACATCTTCCCACGCAATATTTTGTTAGTAATTTCTATCAGCTTACGGAAGGAGATAGAATTGCATCATATGGATTGTGGTTTGCGATATTTGTTTCAAAGTTTCTCGAATCATATTTCTTCCTTACCCTTTCAATGAGAGATCCAATCCGAGAGCTTAGCATTATGAAAATGACAAGGTGTGCAGGAGAAGTTTGGATCGGTAATTGGCTTTGCACAAGGCAAGCTATAATCGTATTGGGGTTAATTTATATTACAGATTTGGTTCTTTTCTTTTTGGACACTTACTTATGGTATATTGTTTGGAATACGGTATTTTCCGTCTGTCGCTCTTTCTATATTGGTGTTTCTATTTGGACTCCGTGGAGAAATATATTTTCACGACTACCAAAGAGAATCTTTTCCAAGATTATAGCGGTATCCGGTGATAAGAATGTTAAGGCTAAATTGCTCGTGTCCCAAGTTTGGAACTCGATTGTCATTTCAATGTACCGTGAGCATTTGATTTCATTAGAACATGTGCAAAAATTAATCTACAAACAAATTGATGCTCCTGGAATGGAGGGCGGTTCTGTATTAAAGGAACCAATTTTCTTTGTTTCTCAAGAAGACCAATCAATAAAGTCCTCTTTGTTTCAAGATCAATCGGAAGCTCAAAGGAGGGTCACCTTTTTTGCGCAATCATTATCCACTCCCATGCCTGAAGTAGGTCCTGTCCAATTGATGCCTTCGTTTACGGTTTTAATTCCTCATTATGGTGAAAAGATTACACTTTCGTTGAGGGAAATCATCAGAGAAGAAGAGCAATATTCTCATGTAACAATGTTGGAGTATTTGAAACAGCTTCATCCTGTTGAATGGAGTTGTTTTGTGAAAGATACCAAAATGCTAGCGGAAGAATTCGAGACTGATTCATCTTCGGCAGAATTCCGCAAGGAGAAGCTTGATGATCTTCCCTATTATTCGGTAGGATTTAAAGTTGCAACGCCAGAATATATCCTTCGGACTAGAATATGGGCATCGCTTAGATCTCAAACACTTTACAGAACGATTTCCGGATTTATGAATTATTCCAGAGCGATAAAGTTGTTATTTGACGTTGAGAATCCCAACCTGGATGGCTTTGAAAGTGAGCAAGAGAAGCTCGAGCAAGCTTCTATAATGGCGCATAGAAAGTTTAGAATAATTACATCGATGCAGCGATTGAAATACTTTAGTCAAGAGGAAAGGGAAAACACTGAATTTTTGTTGCGAGCATATCCTGAACTACAAATTTGTTATCTAGATGAAGAAATTGACGAATCCACAGGTGAAACGCTTTATTATTCCTCTTTGATAGATGGTAGTTGTGCAATAATGGAAAATGGCGAACGTGAACCAAAGTATAGAATTAAGTTATCAGGAAATCCTATTCTTGGAGATGGTAAATCTGACAACCAAAACCATTCCTTGATTTTCTGTAGAGGAGAATATATTCAGTTAGTAGATGCCAATC
This sequence comes from Hemisphaericaspora xylanilytica, assembly GCA_030563365.1. Lineage (NCBI taxonomy): Eukaryota > Fungi > Ascomycota > Pichiomycetes > Serinales > Debaryomycetaceae > Hemisphaericaspora > Hemisphaericaspora xylanilytica. Next base: position 9,234 of record JAKUCC010000608.1, on the reverse strand, counting down.
AGGATAACTACTTAGAAGAATGCTTGAAGATTAGAAGCGTTTTGGCTGAATTTGAGGAGGCTACTTTCCCGCTTGATCCGTACGCAAAAGATCTCAAAAAGACCGTCGTTGCGCATCCAGTTGCAATCATTGGAACTAGAGAATATATCTTTTCTGAGAATATTGGTATACTCGGGGACGTTGCCGCCGGAAAAGAGCAAACTTTTGGTACACTATTTGCAAGAACATTGGCTCATATTGGCGGGAAATTACATTATGGGCATCCCGATTTTTTGAATGGTATCTTCATGACTACGCGAGGAGGGGTCTCAAAGGCTCAGAAAAGTCTCCATTTGAATGAAGATATATATGCGGGAATGAATGTTGTTTTACGAGGTGGTAGGATTAAGCATTGTGAATACATGCAGTGTGGAAAAGGTAGAGATTTAGGTTTCGGATCCATTTTGAATTTTACCACGAAGATCGGAGCTGGGATGGGGGAGCAAATGCTTTCAAGGGAGTATTTTTATTTGGGGACGCAATTGCCATTGGATAGATTCTTATCGTTCTACTATGCACATCCAGGGTTCCATTTGAATAATGTTTTTATCATGCTTTCCATTCAATTATTTCTCCTTGTTGTTGCCAACCTCGCTGCCTTGACGAACGAATCTACAATATGTGAGTACGATAGATATAGGCCAATAACTGATCCACGAAGACCCGTCGGTTGTTATAATTTGATACCTGCGGTTCAATGGTTGGAAAGATGCATATTTTCAATTTTCATTGTTTTCATTATCTCGTTTCTACCTTTAGGGGTTCAGGAGTTGACTGAAAGAGGATTTTATAAGGCAATGACACGGCTCGGAAAACAGTTTGCTTCATTCTCACCATTATTTGAGGTGTTTGTTTGTCGAATTTATGCCCATTCCTTAGTCAGTGATATCTCTATTGGTGGTGCAAGATATCTTGCAACCGGGCGTGGTTTTGCAACTATTCGTGTCCCATTTGCGACTCTTTATTCACGGTTCGCAGTCGAAAGTCTTTACTATGGTTCCCTATGTGGCCTTTTGATATTCTACAGTTCCTTATCTATGTGGAAATTGCCTTTATTATACTTCTGGATTACGATTATAGGCTTATTGATTTGTCCATTTTTATACAATCCCAACCAATTCTCATGGAATGATTTCTTCTTAGATTATAAAGAGTATCTTAAATGGTTGTATCGTGGAAATAGTAGATCAAGAATATCCTGTTGGATTAACTATACAAGGTTAAAGAGGAGTCGGATAGTTGGAGTGAAAAGCAAGAGGTACAGCGTGAACGAAGAGATTAAAGTGGTTAGTGAGGTGAAACCATCAAGGCTAGCATTGATGCTGTCGGAGTGTTTACAGCAACTAGCTGTGATTTCATTAGTTGGTTTTGCTTATTTGTTCTCGAATTCTCAGAATGATGCAAGAGGCACATATCCAGTGAACAGTATCTTCAGAATCTTACTTGTTACCTTTGGTCCTATTGTAATCAACGTTGGAATCTTGTTGGCGTGCTTTGTTATATCGGCAATATTCGGTCCCATGGTAACATTCTTTTTTAAGAAATTTCCAGCCTTTGTTGCTGCGTTTGCACATATTCTTGCTTTGATCAACCATATATTTTTCTTTGAACTATTATGGCTTTTGCAAAACTGGAATTTTTCAAGAACTGTACTTGGGTTCGCCCTATCAGTACTTATCCAGCAATGGTTTCTACAAATGATTACTGTTTTGTTTATCTCAAGAGAATTCAGGCATGACAGGTCAAATCGATCATGGTGGTCTGGAAAGTGGGCGACAGCTGGATTGGGATGGTATATTATCACTCAACCTTTAAGGGAAGCTGTCTGTAAATTGACAGAATTATCATATTTTGCTGGTGATTTGGTTGCAGCTCATTTAATTTTATATGCTCAAATCCCCATTTTGCTCATACCATATGCTGATAAGTGGCACACTTTAATGTTGTTTTGGCTTAGACCGGGAAATCAAATTAGACCTAGAATTTTATCAAAGAAACAAAAGAGGAAGAGACGCTTCCAAGCGAATTTATATCTTTTGATATTCTTATTTGGGTTAGCTTTATTTGCAAGTCTATTTGCTGTTCCTATTATTCTCGACAAGCACTTTGATATTGATTTCGAGCAGTATCTTCCATTTCCCTCGATAGTGCATACATTAATCCAGCCATACATTATGTCTAGTAATAGAAAGGGATTGCTTAAGAATTTAGAAATCAGGCCTTATTAATTTGGTTTTTGCATTTGATCTCTATAAATCATTTAAATAAGTTTTGAAATGCATTTAAATCCGATGGGTACTTTTGTTCAATAATCTTCAAAATGTCGTTCTTTAGTTTATCATCACTCATGAGCATAGCAAGGTCGAATCTCTTGAATTTGGAGAACTGGGTCAAGTGGTTGAGTATTATTGTGTTCCAGTTTGGCAGGAGGTCATTCCTACCGAAGTATTCTGCCGCTTCTAAAAAGAACTGTAAGAAATCAGTATCCATTCCAGAATCTGCAAACACGGTTGTATATGAATCTTGATCGAGGTTTAGTATGTATTGGTATCCTTTTGCTTTTTGCGATTGTGGAAGCTTTCTTAGAACACTCAATAATTGCAATGGCAGGGCTTCCAGATGTTCCTCTAGATTCTGCTTTGGTAGATCGACTGGGGGTGTTGTCTGTTTAGACCTTTTTTTATTTGTAAATAGTTCATCGATTTCCTTCGCTGCTTCCACCGTAGGTTCAGCAAAGACCTTTGGGATATCTGCACTGGTCTCAGTTTTTGGAGTAGGATTAATTAAGGTCTGAAATTCCGATGGTAAGTGATCAACATCCTCGATTTTAATTCTTATTAGATCTTCACCATCAACCATCTCTTCATCAGAAGCGTCAATTGCGATCGTTGCCAATTCGGCTTTTGCCTGCACATTCTTGGGATCCAATTTCATCACCATTTCGAATGACTCTTTGGCCTTTCCTAATCGATTCAAACCTTTCAGCGCTATACCCTTTCTGAAATATAATTTGACGAGTAGTGGTGTCGGCGCTCCTAGATTGATACCACTGACACAGTCTTTATAAGCTCGTTCATAATCTTTTAGGTTGATAAAGCATTGGGCTCGATTTGAATAAAGGACTGGGTTGTACATGTCCAATTGGATGGCATCTCGATATATCTTGGCAGCCTTTTTGTATTCCTTATTGGCGAATGCCTTATTGCCTTCATCTTTGAGTTGTTCTGCTGTTAACATCTATAATTCGTTGAAGTAGTGAAGGAATTAAAGAGAGTGTCCTTCATCCAGGAACAGAGTGATGATTTTTTTGTGGTGTTGAGTCAATGTCTATGGATTTTCTATTTCATGGTCCGATCTTGTAAGCAATGACAGTGGAAGAACTAGATGATGAAATAAGGGCGATTGATGCAATATACCCTGACTCAGTCACATTGGTTGCACCTCAAATATACATATTTAAAATCCCTAATCATGAATATTTATCGATTCAATTAACATTTCCAATCACCTATCCCGAAGAACCACCACAATTATTACAAATAATTAATGAAAATACTAGCAGATTCACCGATTCTTCATATCTCGAACGAAACATAACCGAAATCTTGACTAGAATATTTATCCCTGATCAAGTTGTTCTTTTTGAATTGTTGACTGAATTACAGGAGTTTTTTGATAAGTACATCGAAGAACATCCAGAGGAACCAAAAAAACCTCAACCTGTAAATACACCAACGAGGGTTTCTCCCCCACCACCGTCTGGTCCAGTTGTCCAAAACGATGTATCAAAAGTCGAAGTTGATCCAACTCAGGGATGGGAAAAATCTGACCCTATAATCGATCGAAAATCGACATTTATAGCATATGCTCGTACTGTCAATTCGTTGGATGAAGCACAAGCTTATTTGAACGAATTGATCACTGATAAGAGGATATCGAGGGCTACGCATAATATCTCCAGTTGGAGAATAAAGGCTGCCGATGGGGTCCAATATCAAGATTGTGATGATGATGGAGAAACGGCAGCTGGTGGAAGATTATTACATGTTCTACAGGTATGTATATGTTTCGTGTGTGGGAGCCACGATGGGCAAATTTATGCGAATTATTATCTATATATATATGAGATTATTTACTAACTGGATGATGATATAGATGATGGATGTGTGGAATGTTATTGTGGTTGTTAGTCGATGGTTCGGTGGGATTCATTTGGGCCCCGACCGGTTCAAACATATAAATTCGGCAGCTAGGGATGTAATCATAAAGGGAAAGTTCCTAGATGATAACGGTAATACTAATAATACAAAGAAAAAGAAGAAATAATCGGGGGTTATGTACCTGATTAGAGGAATGATTAGGATAACCTTCTCTTCTTTTTCCGCACATTTGATGAGTTGGATTCAGTCTTTCTCTTCTCCCATAAGGAACTCAAATCGTCCAGAGATTTCTATAGAATAGTTAGTATCGTTTCTTCATAATTTGATATAAAGCAAATTAAACATACATCTTTCCTGCTATTTTCACTTTGGTTAATACTCTTCTCGTTTGCAATGTCTTTCATTTCTTGTGCTTGCTCTTCTGGCTGATCTCCCCACGATCGTCTAGTTGGGGCACTCATTATTCCACCATATCCTACAACCTCAATTTGTGGTTTCGTGGCTGCTAATTTCAATAGTTTGGCCAGATACGGTAACACCCATTCTGAAGTATCGGTTAGTTTATTCTTGGGTTGTTCTTCTTGTTTTGCGGTAGTTGATTCATCGGTCTTTTGCATGAACTTCATGTTCATGACTCTACTGGATAGACCCGACATGGCTAAGCGTGATATATAATTAGGATTGTCTAGTGTGTGGATCTTTTTCTATCCAAGATAAACACAAGTGGAAAATCTCGTTTTCCCAAATGATATATTGGGATTGCATATTGGCAGTTGAACTGATAATATTTTTTTTTTCTAAGGTAGTCCACCAGATGAGATGAGAAGACCTCACAGAGGGTTGAAAAATTTATTTATAAAAATTCAAATCACCATCATCCATCTCGACTCAGCACTTATACAGACCACACCATGAAGTCAGATTTCAAGTTCTCGAACCTTTTGGGTACCGTATATAGAAAGGGGAACTTATTATTCACCAAAGATGGCACCAAATTATTATCACCCGTGGGCAATCGTGTCTCATGTTTCGATCTAGTCAATTCAAATTCATTCACATTCAATTATCAACATCGAAAGAACATCACCAATATAGCCTTGAATGAGCAAGGAACGTTAATGATTTCTATTGATGAAGATGGGCGAGCTATTTTAGTTAATTTCGTCCTGAGGGTTGTGTTACATCACTTTAATTTTAAATCTCGCGTGCATGATATTAAGTTTAGTCCCTGTGGTCATTATTTCGCAGTGGCTGCAGATCGATTTGTTCAAGTGTGGAAGACTCCTGATTTTAGTGAAGATAGACAGTTTTCTCCATTTGTTAGACATAGAATATACCTGGGTCATTATAATGATGTATTGAGTATTTCTTGGTCGCAAGATTCGAGATTTTTCATAAGTACTTCCAAAGACATGACCGCCAGAATCTTTTCACTTCATTCCCAGGAAAAAGAGGTGGCTATGACGTTTTCAGGACATCGTGACTATGTGATGAATGCATTCTTCAGTGCTGACCAAGAAACTATTTATACCGTGAGTAAAGATGGGGCATTATTTAAATGGGAATATACCGAAAAGCCAACTGACGAGAGCGAAGATGAAGAGGATGATGAGGAGGATGAATCAGATAGACCAATGAGTTGGAGAATAACAAGAAAAGAATTCTTCTTTGCTGATTCAAAATTAAAATGTGCCGCCTTCCACCCTCAATCTAATTTATTGATTGTTGGATTTTATAATGGTGAATTCAGAATATATGAAATTCAAGATTTTAATCTTGTTCAGCTGTTAAGTATGGGTCAAAATTCGGTCGATACTGTCAATATTAACAAATCAGGTGAATGGTTGGCATTTGGTTCATCCAAATTGGGACAATTGTTAGTATATGAATGGCAATCGGAATCATACGTGCTTAAGCAACAAGGTCATTTCGATTCGATGAATACATTGGGATATTCTCCTGATGGTTCTAGATTGGTTACTGGATCAGATGATGGTAAGATTAAGATTTGGGATGTCCAATCCGGATTTTGTTTAATGACATTTACAGAACACGCGTCAGCAGTTACTCAAGTTAAGTTTGCAAAGAGAGGGCAAGTGTTATTCAGTAGTTCTTTAGATGGGACCATTAGAGCATGGGATTTGATTAGATATAGAAATTTCCGAACTTTTACTGCAACCTCGCGTATTCAATTTAATTGTTTGGCAGTTGACCCAAGTGGAGAAGTTATTTGTGGTGGATCACAAGATTCATTTGAGATCTTTGTATGGTCTGTTCAAACCGGGCAATTGTTGGATTCATTGACTGGACATGAAGGGCCAATCTCATGTTTAACGTTTGGTCAAGAGAATTCTATATTGGCGAGTGCATCATGGGATAAAACAATTCGAATTTGGAATATATTTGCCCGTAGTCAGAGTGTGGAACCCATTGAAGTTAGTCACGATGTTATATGTTTAACAATGAGACCTGATTGTAAAGAAATTGCCGTTCTGACATTAGATGGACATATTACCATCTTTGATATTGAAGATGCCAAACAGTTGCACATGATTGATGGAAAGAAGGACATTATTAAAGGGAGATATCTTGAAGATAGATTCATGGCCAAGAATTCTGCAAGAGGTAATTATTTCAGCACCATATGTTATTCATTTGACGGTTTAACTTTGTTGGCTGCTGGTAACAATAATTCCATTTGTATGTATGATATTGACAATGAAGTTTTATTAAAAAGATTTATTGTTTCAGAAAATATGTCGATTGATGGAACTTTGCAGTATCTCAACAGTGGTAAAATTACAGATGCGGGTATCAATTCTGATTTGATTGATCGTGATGGTGAATTAAGTGACGTGGAAGATAGAATGGATAATACTTTACCAGGCTCCCAACGTGGTGGTGACCCAGGTGAACGTAGAACCAGACCAGAAATCAGGGTTACCTCAATTGAATTCTCGCCAACTTCGTCTGCATTTGCCGCTGCCTCTACGGAAGGGTTGTTGGTATATTCGATTAATCAAGAAGTCATTTTCGATCCATTTGATTTGGATGTTGATATCACACCGGAAGCGACATTGGAAGCACTTAATGAAAAGGAATATCTTACTGCTTTGGTTATGGCATTCAGGTTGAATGAAAGTTACTTAATTCACAAGACATTAGAATCAATTCCATTGAGTGATATCCAATTAGTATGTCAAGATTTGCCAGTTGTTTATATATCTCGTGTTTTGACCTTCATTGGTGAATTATTGATTAAACAAGATTCTCATCATTTTGAATTCTATTTGCTTTGGGTGAAGAATTTATTGATTCAACATGGGAAATATATCAATGAACATAAATTTGAGTTCCTGTCATCTATGAAGTTGTTGTCGAGATTCTTGAATAAGGTTGCAAAAGATGTTGTTACCATTGGTAAGAAGAACAAATACTTGTTGAATTTCTTGACTGTTAGCAAGGACTTGAAGAAGGAAGATGAGGGTGAAGATAACGATGAAGATGGAATGAATGTTGATGGTCTGGATAGTGAAGATGAGGATGAAATAATAGAAGATCAAGATGAAGATGAAGATGAAGATGGTGGATGGTTTGGGCCAAATGAAACGGGTGTCAAGGCTAGCAATGGTATTATATTCAGTGGACCCGACAGTGAGGAGGAGGATAGTGATGATGAATTGATAGAAGTGTAGGTAGGAAATGAAGTAGTAATAGCATATAACTTGTTAATGTATAATAGTCTCGCATTTGGTTGTAAATTGGTTCAACGATGTATTTGGAAGCCCAAATTTTGGTTGCAAAAATAAAGCCACTTGTCAAAATGCTGATGAAAATCGTGAAGTATGTCCTTCAATAGTCATTCTTAGTTAAATTCTTATAGAATGGGAAGTTTGGTTCAATCATTATGGTTGCAAAAAGCAGAGTATATCTATTTTTCAAAGTAGAGTTGTAGGCAAATCACAAGGGATGGGTTGATGTTTATCTATATGAGAGTAATGATGGGTGGTGGTTCATGTAATGGGTGTGTAATTGGAATTATTTTTTTGGGGTTTAGTGCCCAACACAATGAGCGTAAATTGTGTTGTGTCGATTGACACAATCTTTGAAGAACAATAAGTTAACCGATTACACAAAGGAATGTGGGTGTGTGTGTGTGTTGGTGATAAAAATAAGCATTGTCGACTGGGAAGGTTGAAATACAACAAGTGGGCGTTATATTTGGATGTGGGTGTAATTAAAAATATTCGATAATCGTTTTAAACGATGGAGAATGTGTTCCTGATCTGTAATGTATTGCAAACCTACAAGATGATATTGTTGACAAATAATGATAACATCCACATCGATCCCACCATAGAGAATCTAATTAGATTTTGCGCCGAGCGATCTGATTTAGAAATTGATATCGCTTGGGAGATGCTACCAATTATTTTTCTTGTCAGATGTAGTAGAACGGCTGATAATGAAACATAACTTAAGTTTTACTTTTCCTTTCATTACAAGGATAAGGAAATGGATGTCAATTGTTGAGCCTCTTCATTCTAATTTGGAGAAGAAGATCAATGTGTTTTATGAAGAGATGTATCTTTTATATTTCTGCTTACTCATAGTTATCTGCCCTCCAGTTAACCAGTGACAGTTGTTTTTTTTGACTTTTTTTTTGGGTGTCGAAGAAAGTTGTGACTGTTTGTGCGCTTGCTGGTTGTTTCTTTGTTGTGTCATGGAAATTACTTTTAGATCACACATATTTCATAGTTTCATTTTTGGAAATACAAGCTACGTATTGGAAAAAGGAGCATTTAAGACAGTGGGTAGACAGGAAACCAATAGCATTGAAATAATGCTGGTTGTACTTCTCTGTTAAAAGTAAGTCGACTACAATTAAGAAATTTTTTTTCAACATCTTACAGAATTGGGGGGGTTGTTCCGGGTGTTTACGTTTTTCTCTTGGAGGCAGACGTTGACCCGTTCAACAATTGTACAGTTTAATCTCCCCACTTTTTCTTTTTTTTTTTTTTTTTTTTTTTTTTTT
>JAKUCC010000607.1:0-26507 GCA_030563365.1 Hemisphaericaspora xylanilytica | reverse complement strand
CCCCCTCCCTCATATCCTTATATTTATATTAGTTTTAATTAGAACCTTTTTCTTTGTTATCTTCTTCTGATTGTTTTTGTTTCATTTTCACATTAGAGTTTTCCACATATAGATTCTGTATATGTTTATTGTTTTAATTCAACATAATTATAAATTGGCATTCATTCTGATTCAATTGCTGCGAAAAAAAAAAGATCGACCACGTAAACAAAAGCACTAGAAACTAATCATTTTCGAGTACTTCTGAGAAAAGCTGGTATCAATTAAGAGCATATCATCCAATAGAGATTCGGCACCTCATGTGGCAGCAATCAAAAGTCAAAAAAAGAAATGCCGGTCCCAGGAATCGAACCTGGGTTTATTCGGCCACAACGAATCGTACTAACCACTATACTAGACCGGCTGGTTTTTTATGACCAATTCAATTTCTGTCCCACCCGGTTATGATAACTTTCGGGTTTTTACGGCGCAAAATCTTATATTCCAGCTTTTTACCTCTTTAGTAATAATATCCTTAATTCCTATTATTACTTTTATTAGGCAGGACAATTAGCAAATTGTTCCGTGTCGTGTAAGTGCCAAAATGTTCCACTTTATGACATTTGGTCTTACTTCGCGACAATATACCACAAGAATTGTCTCGATGGTGGGTTGGAAAGAATGAAGTTCTAGTATAAACGTGATTGTTATGGTCAGTTACCACTCTAAAAGGAGGTTAACCCCGATATAATGTAATTAAATGTCAGTATCAATTAATCTTTGCTCCAAATACAGATTTACAGAATACTTCGACTATCAGCATTAGACTGTAAACGGACAATCCCATCAAATCCTACTGAAATTGCTGACAATGAGACCTTGCAATGACCATGACACAAATCAGCTCACGTACATTCGATCTTCAATTTGAATAAACAATATTCGTTAATCTATTAAAAAATTGTGAAATTTCCAGCAATGAGGGAAGAAAAGCCCAAAATTGACATTCACAGTCCGAGACTAATCAAAATGTCAGAAGGAGTTCAAATATAGGCTTTCATAATCATGTCCTATTTAACATATGTACTAACTGATTGATCAACTTAGCTTTTACAAGGAACAACATGTTCAAAAACACGTGCTAGACAACCTATTGTTTATTATCATACAAGACATCAATAGTGGTAAATGTATCGACAACGTCAATTCCCAAAGCTGTTAGTGTCTTGTTATTTGAAATGCCAGAGAGTTGAGATCACTAGCAAAATAATGCTATGTTCGACTTGAAAGTAACTGATTCGGAATCATTTATGAAACAGAATATGGTCTGGGAAAGAAAGCAAAAGGATTGAGCATGAATATGAAAACCTCAAACAAGGATTCTGATTAATAAAAGTCTCCAGAGAGAACTGTAATGAAACATGAAGTCAGTAACTCCCATTGAAAAGGTAGATATTCTTCAATTGATTGGTGAAAGGCAACCGTCTGTGATGGAGTGACGGAATGTTACTAGTAGTTTGCAAAATGGGCATTCTTCTTTCTTCGGATAACTTTGAAACCAAAAAAATTCTTAAATCCGATCCGATCAATACGTATACAACCCACGAATTAAAATAACGAAGTAACACTTCCATTCTGTTGTGAGAACGTCTTAATCCATTATCAGACTGTTGTTTGTCGCCCCAAAGGTCCTCCATAAAGGCTCAACGGGGTGCAAAACTAGACACTCGTCTAAGTCTTATTGTGGAAGGGAGAGAGAGCAGGCAAAAAAAATAATTTATTTTCAACTGTTTTAAGCTTGCAACAATTTTTATTTTTATCTGCGAACTTTCGCAGTCTCCAGAAAATATTTTTACGAGATCCCTAAGGATTGCTAATTGGGGGATGAATGAACAAGGGGGGCATTATCAGCAATCGTAACATTGTATGATTTTGAGAAGTCCCTTATCACAATAAGTCAGTTTGTTCTTTCACATGTTATCTGAAACACTAGATTTGTAGTCTTTACGAATGGCGAGAATTTCAGAATCAACTCAACAATTTTTTATGAAAGGGTTTATTCATGGCAATTCTAGTGGCACCGATACCTGCAAATCCACAGAACGCTTTCAACACTTTATTTCTATATTCAAAAATGCCATCCTTCCGAATCGCCTGAGCGGAACTGTTATCAAATGAAAGAAAATCCAGAAAATCTAAGAAAGGAAACGAATGAACAAAGAACATCATGAAATATACCACATACCCCACACTTCGAAAATTGAAACAAACTAGTAATTAAGCACGCAATTGGTCTTCCTACACCCACATACACCGAGAAAAGAGACGAGGAATGACATCTGGGAGAAGCTCACATGGGATCTATAGATATAAGCGTTTTCAAAAAAAGGGAATCAATTTTTCTAGTAGCAAGAAGAGGAGAGTGGCTTCTGGGAAATAAAGTTCCATGTGACTTTATATAATTACCCCAGGTTATTACTCAATTTGGTCATAGAATGGTTAATTATGCCACGACCGGAACTAAACGGAAATCAAAAAGCTTGGAAAGAAGAGAACTGTGGTTGACGGCGTATACTTGAACAATTGACTAAAACTAAACTGTCTATCAGATAAAGAACACTAGTTAATTAAAGAAATTCTTGCTTTTGAAGGGTGTGCTACAAGAGAGATTTACTACCAGAATCAATGCTAACGTTCAATAGTTTAGGAAAATGATCAAGTAATTGAAAGAGGATCATGGCAGATAGAACATGATTGTGGGAGTGAAGTCAAAAAGTATGTTAGGGATTATCCCAGGGACATAGTTTTGTGGAATTCAATTGCTATCGAGATTTAATTCGGGGGAAGGAAGGTTCTTATGTAGAAAAGTAGAAATTCACACCACCTAGCGAGGCAAGTATTTCCTGTGATTTATGGTGTATTGTGGACAAAGGTTGAATTTGAGATTTCCAAAGCTTAATATGAGAGGGATTTGGTGGAATGACAAATATTGACTTTGACTATTGTGATATACACGCATCTGAAAAGCCAGGATAACTATATAATATTAAATTCTCCCAATCATCGATTCTATTCTGAAGGTATGCGCTCATTCCCTTTCTCGCAACAAGCCTTGATTTATCGAGTAGGTTTGTTTTAAATTACGTATCTCTCGTTTCAAGACTACGTAAATTTCAGTTTAACCATAAAATTAAGGTTTTCGCTACGAGTTGATGTATGCAAAAGTAAAACACTCACAACAATGCAAGGATACCAAAAAACGTTTTGACGTTTAAACTGAAATGAATGTTGATGTTGTAGAGGAGCAACTAATATATTGATGTCCCATGCTACGAATACCCCAGGCAAAAACACCCGTGGATTATTGGGAATAATATGACATGAATATTTTTTATACTTGCATGTGGCACATTCCCGTAAATAATAAAACTGTGCTCATTACAGGCAATGGTTGAAGGGATCAATCATCAAAGGAACACACATACAAAAAAGCAAAACTACGGGAGTCATTGCATTGTACGGGAGTGATTAGGTTGCCATATGAAAGTCTCCTGCACTATTGAGAGACTCTTTCGAATGGTTGACAAAGTACTTATCTTCCAGTTGAAATGACAGTATTGGAATATTACTCAATCGAGACTGACTGGTACAACATTAGAAGGTGGAAGTTCTTATTGGTTTGTACATAATCGTGGTTATTTCCCCCCATACTAGAAGATTACAGCAATGCTCCAGTGTCCAGAATACTTCTATCAACGACAATACAATACATTAAATGGAAAATCTAGTGATTACCATTTCTGGAGTATAAAAAAACACTGAGATATAACTTGATTGGTGAATGACCACTGGATTGGGTGCAATAATTATTGATAAGCAATGCAAGTGAAGACTCTAAGTTTTTTCAAACAAAGCCGATCTATCCAGTTTAATCATTGTTTAACAATGGTGTATCTAATTAATTTAAAATTTCAACTATCTGAGCAATATATATTTTATAGCCTGGGGGTAGGACACATTTTCGTTCCATTCCGAAGGATTCTTAATACGGGTTCACCAACCTGGGTTGTTTAGGAATTCTAGGAACATATCGTTGGAAAAATGTTGAGTGTATGTCCTTGAATGCAGTTACACAACAAAATGTGTTTGAACACAAGAGGAAAATGATTTCCCCCCCCCCCCCGACTGCAACAGACTCAATGTTTGAACACATTGATGTGTGGAGTTGGGAACAACTTCTTATCTCATTGTCTGTCATCTCGTGCCCCCTCATATAAAAATTATTGAGAAAATTATTTCACTTCTCCATTATTTTTTTTCCCAAATATTTGTGAAATTTTTAAATAATACCATTTTGGCCTTGGCGGTGCAGTTTGTGGTTGCCCCCGATGAAAAAATATGAATGACTACCGGAGTGGAAATGGATAAATCTCAACATGGCTTATTTTGCAGAAATAGCGGGCTTATTTAGATGGATCTCTTTATGATACTAGATGTCAGGCACCTGCACATGGAAATATCCAAATTCATTCCCAGGGTTTCTCACTAATAAGATACTGTGAGGGAATGGCATGATTCTTTCCTATTTAACTATCCAGATATTTTCTCTCTGGTAAAAAAACAAAGATCTAAAAAAGAAACATTTTTTGATTGAGTTTGGGAAATAATAAATTATTATTTTGTCAGAAGTTTAAAAAACTGTAAAAAGCAACCACCAAAAAGGCAAAGCAAAAAAAATATAATTCCTTCAAGAGCAAAAAATAACAAAGTAAAAAAAAAAAATAACAGGTCAGGTCCGCCCTCATTATTCCCCAGAGAAATTCCAACTGCCAGTTAAGTAGTGAAATGAGCACTCGTCAGTGTTCTTCATTTCATCTGCTAATGTAGTGACAGATCCCAGCAAAAGGGTTAGAGAGTATTAGTGGGAGTTGATGATTCTCTACCACCATTCTGTCCCGTAGTAATGAGATGGACTTTGATATCAGCCAAAACGTTGAATTTCAAGATTTAAAATAATTTTCAGCATTTTCAACAATAAGATTATTATTGTTAAACCATGCAAGTAAATGTTTTACAGGTTAAGGAAATATGAATGGAATTTTTTTTTATTTATTTATTTATTTATTTATTTATCAAAAACAATAGGAAAAATAGAAAATTTTGAAATAAAAATATTCAAAAAAATTTTTTTCCCATTATCTGAAAAAAAAAAATAATTGGCTGAATTTTCGCGACAGATAGTAAACTCAATTGGGGACAAACTACTATTATGATGCCTAAACCCTCACGGTTTTTCGTACTTTTACACGTCCCTTTTGTGGTTATTGGCTGAGTAGGATATTCGGTCGAGACCTTGTTGTTAGTAGTTATTCTCTTTGTCTCTCTTTCTTCTGCAACTTTTGCGAGTCATTTATTGTCTTGTTTTGCCAAATATCGGTCATCTCATCGTTGTTTCCGCTTTACTGGTGATAAACAAAGACCTCAAAGTCAACATAAGGACTCTTTTTGAAGTATATATTAATAGTATCGATAAGGAACAGCGAGAATGAGAGGTAATCTACAAGTTAAGAACTTCGAGTCACTTGGGAAAGTCCGATAGATTAGACACACGGTGCAAAAATCTAATTTATTTTTCATCAGTTCATTTAATTCCCCACCATAAAAATATTTTCACTTAAAATAATATTTTTGTTTTCATTTACGACACCCTGTTTCTCCAAAAATAATATTATTTAAGATCGCGTATTTTGCCAATTGTATATAAACTGATCAACAACAAACACAACCACTTGAGTTGACACCAAAAGAGTGCAATCACCAAATCGACAAGCGACACAACCCAGTACTCATCCAGTGCAATGCATTACTTCCCATTGAAGTGTCTTATGCTCCAGTTTGAAAGTTTGCCCATGAAGTTTCAATCTGTACCGTGGTCTATTGATGTATAATCCTACAAACCTATAAGGGTAAGTGCTGCTCGACAGTCCAATTTGCACTCGAAACAACCATTGCTTCAAGTCTAAACTAAGGGAGTGCGACTTGCTAAATAACAAAACGGACTCGCGTGGAACCTCTTATGAACAGCTACTGAGGGAGGAAATAATACTACAAAACGGAAAAGTCAATGTGATCCCTAATCTACAGTAAGATATGACTCCCAATATTTTACTGGTGGCTTCCATCTACAACCAATAACCTATCAACACTAATATGTAAAGCTGGGGTTGGCAGCCACAGTGACAGCCTCCTTGCTACGCGGCATGGCATCATTGATATTCATCCTGATTTGATCTCAACACTATCTAGTTGAGTCCAAGTTAATGACCATAATATCGTCAATATGGGCTTAGTATTCACAAAAGCTTTAAATGGGTTACTCTCTAAGCGTATAGTGTTTCGGATGCGCAAGCACACGCCGATTCACAGATTGAGTATGTTTGTACAATATGCAAAAATAACAATAAACATTTGACCACTGGGAAAAATATTTTAACTTTTTTTTTTATATTTTCATTGTAAAAGTTGGACTTCGTAAAGTAAAGTTTGTGTAATATAAATGGTTACTAGTTTTCAACATAACTTCAAATACGATACAACGAATACAAAGTGCTTAACACTGCTATTGATTCTTAATAGTAAACATTGGTATACAAATCAGAGTAAAGACTTCCCATGGACACTGTTTGGTCTAGTGTTTTTTGGAACTGACCAATGGTTGACAGGTTCATTTCTTGCAGAATTATTTACGTAACCTGCAAAATAGGGAGTAATAATCAATACCAGAAAATACATAATTATGGTTGGCCCACAGAGAGAAAATAATAATAATAATAATAATAATAATAATAATAAAAATTGTTTATATTATATAGATATTCTGCTATTTTATAAGAAGTAGCAACTTATTTATCAACTGGCAATAAAAAATAATTGGCGGAAATTAATAATCATCACAACGGAAAGTGTAAAAGAGTAAAGTAAAAAAATCAGTCAATAATATTTTTTTATATGGAGGGCGACAATACAAAAAAAAAAAAAAATTTTTTTTTTTTCTCTCTCTCTCTGTCTCCTCAGAGGTAAAAGTAATTTTTTAAGGTCATACTTAGTAGTAGTAAAATAATATTTGTAGAGTGTGTTAAAATATAAAAAATAAAAATTCCTTTCTACCCTTTCAATAATAATAATAATAGCAAAAAGAATAATGATAAAAAATAAAATTTTTATTATTCTACATAAAAAAAAATCATTTATAAGTCAAATATTTTCTCACTGGATATAATTTTTTTTTTGTCTCTTTTTTTTTTTTCTCCTTCAACAATTCTCAGTTGTGTTTATCAAAAGATATCTCAAACAACAACAACAACAACAACTTCAACAAAGGACGACAAACATCAGTAACATTCATCAATAGCGCAACCTCACCCATCACTGTTTGGTTATTAAGGAAGCTCAACATTAAAAGAATCTGCAATTTCCTTTCCACTACACATTTAATACTTGAGGTTATAATTCAAAGTTGGTAGCAATTTATTTGTACTCATTTACACTACCAGAAACAGTTCTTTACAATTTTTTACAACCAACTACAAAGGTCAAGTAAACTTGAAGTCAAGCTCATAGAAAGACAAAACCCACAAAGCAATAGACTAAGATGTCGTCGTACGATAATAACAACAACAATAATAATCAATCGTCTAATTTCCAACCACACCCTCACTACCCTGGCCAACAAGTTGGTGGAGTTCCACACTCGATGAAGGATAATGCGTTTGAGACCCAACCAAGGTATTACACCAATCCGATGCTTATGCAGCAACCCCAACAACCATCATACTTGATGAATCCAGCTGCTGCCGGACAATACGGTATGGGTGGCCAACAAATGATGTACCCACCGCCAATAGGGTCAGCATACCCACAACAATCTCCACAACAACAAGTCCCCCAACAACAACAACAACAACAAACTACTGGACAGCCACAACAGCAAACAAGCGGGTCTGGTCAATATTTTGAGAGTATCCCAGTTAATAATTATTTGTTGATTCCCCAAGGTAATCAAGGTGGAATTACACCTAATCAAGCAACAGCCACTCCTCAACAAACAATGGCTCAATCTTTCTACAATAATTATTCCCAATTCCACCAGCCTGGAGCAGCTCATCATCATATGCAACAGCAACAGCAACAACATCAACAACAACAGCAGGCTCAACAACAAACCCAGCAACAGACTACGACAAGAACAACTGGTGGCAATGCCACGACAACAACAACAACAACAGGACTCAAGAGTGCAAGTGTCGGTAGTGCACAACAAGCTGCTTCAACCACTGCCTCAAATGCTGCTGGAGCTGGTAGTTCTGCTTCAGCAAATGCATCTGCTAGCTCAGGCACCCATTCTACTACTGGTGGTTCTAGTGCTTCTGCTGCAGGGTCAACCAACCCAGCGGCCAATGTGATTTATGACCGGTTCCCTGAGAGAATACAACCATTATTACCAGTGCCACCATTATCGAGAGCTCCTACTCGTCCTGATTTGAATCAAAATGCTTCACAAAAGCGAGCCAAGAGGAAATCTAAATTTAGTAAACAACAAGATGAAATGATTGTTTCATTAAAGAAAAAGGGGAAATCATGGGTTGAGATTGCCGAATTGACAAATGTCGGTTCGTATTTGGCTGCTAGAAATAGATATCAAGTCATTGTTGGTCAACAAGGTAATAATAATTCTAGTTCATGGGATTTGAGAGATAAAGTTCATTTGCAAGAGATTTTGGATGCTGGGGAATTAGACAAATGGAAATTTATAAGTAGTGAATTAAACAAGTCATCGAATAAGAATTTTACCGATTTGGAATGTCGGGAAATGATTCGTGAGTTATTTTGGGCCAACCCTGCATCATTCAGTGTTAATGAAGAAACCATCAATGAATGTATAAAGGAGAAGAAGATTACTGAAAAGGCAATTGAACAATACAATCAACAACTCAAAAAGGGTAAAGATATTGTTGAAGGGAAATATACTGATTCCAAGAAGGACAATGTGACACCAGTTTCTAACACCACGTCTGCTACTAGCACCATTGATAAAAAGGAAACGTATTATCATTCATTGCCTCATCCATATCAAAGAGGTTATGCTAATCCACAACAGCCACAACAACAAGTCAACCAATTCGCATATGGGAAACATTATTATTAAAAAGGTTTGATTGACCCCGATTGCTCGCTGTATTTTATTTTAGGTATAATCCCCATAGTTAAAATTTGAGGATCTGAATTGCTATTTGTACTGTATTTATATTATCTTCATCTTTGCCTCCCCCCCGGTGTGGCTGTTTTAGTGATTTTTATTGTCATGTTTGGTTTGATTTTAGTGCTAGTTTTTTTATTCTTTCTGTCTTTTAAGTTATTTTCAATTCTCGAAACGTTTTAGTTATCATCAATATTATTATTAAATATATATCAGCTATATAATTCTTCATTTCAGAATCAACAGATAATTATTGACACTTTCCAACTTGCCATCACTTTTGTTGTTGTTGTTGTTTTAATTTCCGTTGAACAACGTCGATTTTATCTTGTGGTGTTTGTACTTTATCAATTCTTGAACCAACTCGAATATCACTTTGGATTCTAACCACATTGTGTTTTTCATGCAAGAGTTGGTGCATTTGTCCAATTAGGTCCATGACTTCATTCCAGGGTCCTTCAATTGTGGTTCCGGCTGAATGTAAGACTGTGTGGAGGTGGGAATCTTGGGCGAGTTTAGTTATGGCGGTGATTTCATCCGAGACTGATGGTGAAGCAGTGCCGATCTAAAGAAAAAAGCATTGATTGTTAGTATTTCAAGTAATTCTGATTGATAGTATGGAATAGAAAACATACTGGGATTAAGCAGACGTCTGCCAAACATGGTAATGTGACGGTCATTATGTTTTGTAGTTGATATTGGGTTGGTTTGGGTTATTATTATTCACTAGTATTATTATAATTAATTATTATTGATGGGTTGGAAAAATAAACGGTTGGCTTGATTGGTGTAGTAGTTGTAATTGTAGTTGTATAATTGAAGAATTAAATTTATTTATTATGTGATTCCCAATATTAACGAAAAAAAAGAGGAACCACTGGAAAATATTGATTCCCATCAATTAGCCTAAATAAACTTTATTAGTTTAGTTGCAAAGTAAGTAATCTTGACTGGCATCTCCTAAATGAAAGGACATTGGATGCAATTGGGTCAAGATCGGAGTTTGAAGAGTTCCGATAATTTACAACACTACGCTGTTAGAATCACAGTCTCACAAGAGAAAGACATATACATGCAAGGAAAATCTCTCTCTCTCTCACTCTCCCCACCCGCCCCCTAATTCCACTACAGATTGAAGAATTTCAATGACAAACGTTTTAATTCATTAGTCGAATTATATTGATATTTCCAAAGAGAAGATGCTCATCTTGTCAAAACACCTGATGCGGATGGATTTACGATGAGCTTTTGAAATTTTGACGTTTACAGACAAACTGGGGAACGGGCAAATGTGATCATTTCATAAAGGGGTGGGGGGGGGGATATTCAGAAATATTACATGTTTAGTTATCTTCTTGTCAGCAATGCGTTTCATTATATATGCCCCCCCCTTTATTGTGATTAAGTTGGATCAGGTCATGAAAGTTTCCAACTCCTATTTTTGGCTTATCTTTCATTCAGGGCTGCTGCTAGCATTCGGTGGTCCCCTTAGCCTTCTGTTTGATACGATGAAACGAATAATTTTTCATTTACAAAATGGATGAAGATAATAAATAATTTTTTATTATTTTTTTTTTTTTGGTTTTTTGGTTTTTTGTATTTTTTGAAGTGTGCGTGGGATATTTTTACAGATTAATCTACTTGCTTTATTATTCACAACGTAACTTATTAAGGTTAGAAAAATATTTTATTTTTTTTGCTGTGACCAAACAAAAAAAAAAAAAAGAATCCCTTTGTCGAAAAACAAGTATTTGATACGGGGAACGGTCTTTGGGTTACTTTGAAACATCTGTCATGTATAGACTATCGTATGTCTACACAAGGCTTTACTTAGTTAATATCCCAGCACAATTATATATACTCATAAATGGTTGTTGCAATTACTACCGTAGCATTTCCTCTCAAAAGAAATCGCAATAATTATTACACCCACAGTCCAATAAAATATTCTACAGATTATTATCAAACTTATGTGGAGAATAAAAAAAAATCTAGATACAATTCCAAAAACAAAAAAAAAATTATTTATCCCTCATAAAATAATAAACCCACACATTTCCATCTTATATAATAAAAATATTTGCAATTTCAGCCACCAACCCAAAAAAATATTGCCAACAAAAAAAATATCCAACAAAAAGCGCCATTAACACTAACGTTGCCAATTACAATGACCCTATTATTTTATTGCAGTTCTAGATTGTTTGAAAAACATTCCATAAAAATAAATGTGACACACACACCACCACCAGTACTGACTAATTGGAGAACAATACTACTACTAGTCTGACTCAGTGATGTTAGGTGGGTTCATATATGACGCGACAGTAGTGTTGACATCAACCCAGGATCAAGAGTATGTGTTACAGAAGTATAGCTACTGTAGATCCCACTTCTTTTAGGTTTACGAAATTCTACCAAAAATATCGCAAGCTTAATCTCAACCCGAACCGTATTTAGTAATCACAAATGGTTGAGTCTTCAACAATTAAGCATTTAGACCTGAGCTTCAATTGAAGAAAGCCCGTTTGCTTCCTCTCTTTGTCTAGATCTAACTAAGAGTTTAAATTCTCAGATCGATTGCACAAAGCAAATGCAACAGGTCCATTGCACATACGAACCGTTGCACGGTATCACCCAGATCAAGGGATTAGGCGAGATTTATCAGACTGCCTATTGGTTTACGAAAGGAATGACGTCAATTTCTTTTTCGTTGTGTTAGGTCGCTGCAATCGTCGCTAAGATTGTCATGGAACCCGACGGGTTCAATGTTAATAGGATGCATCAAACTGCCAATTGCTCCGCGAAAGGAATGACGTCGTCTTCTCTTTCGTTGTGTTGGTCGTTGTAATCATCGCAAAGTTTGTCATGAACAACTGAGTGGGTTCATGTCCTATTTGAGTAATTTATCCTGATCTCCGACGGAGCAAAAAAAGCCATCAACACAAAAACTATACGTCAACCCACAGCCTGTTTCCTCGAGATATAAAACCTGGCTTTGGTTTATTAACGATATATTTTTCATAGATAAATTACGTTCCTAGATAATAGAGATAAGTTGTGATTCTTGAAATAATGCCCAAATTTACATCAAAAGAAGATTTCTGCAAACAAAGTAATGTCAGATCAGAAATTAATAAAGAATTAGTCCAGTTTGCGTATGACAATTTGGACAATTTGCCATTGGCTAAAGGGGATGCGAATTATGAACGAATGATCAGTGGAATGATGTATGTATACCATAATTTCCTACCTTAGGTTTGTTTGTGACTAGGATTTCTAACATTTTTCAATATAGTTATAATGCCTATCAAAAAGAATTAGAAGACACTAGAATGTCAATTAGAGATAATATATTAGATTACGGAAACTTCAGAAGAAGAGACTATGCAACAACCAAGGAATTCATTGACGCAAAACTTGATCATTTAAAAAGCTTTATCGGCCACATCGGAAAGGATTCATTTATGGAGTATCCAGTTTATTTTGATTATGGATTCAACACGTATTTTGGAGACAACTTCTACAGTAATTACAATTTGACAATTTTAGATGTTTCAATTGTTAGAATTGGTGATCGTGTCAAATGTGGACCCAACGTCTCGATTTTAACTGCCACCCACCCCACTGATCCTACATTAAGAAATCAATTTCTTGAAAATGCATTACCCGTTACCATCGGTAACACCGTCTGGCTAGGTGCAGGTCTGACAGTTTTACCAGGAGTCACTATTGGTGATAATTGTGTCATTGGTGCTGGTTCTGTTGTTAACAAGGATATCCCACCAAATTCCATTGCCGTGGGTGTACCAGCCCGAGTGGTTAAGACAATGGATCCTATAGACCCAAACTTCGATGTACATGCCGTATTAAAGGAGTATGAGATGGATCTTATTAATTAAGACTTTTTATTTCATAGATATACAAGATTTATAGATAAAAATCAACTCATTTGCATACATGAAACACTTGTATATATTTCTGAAGATTCCCCCACCTTTTATTTCTTGTGCCATTTGTACACGACCGATTCTTCCACCGAATTCCACAAGGGAAAGAAGGAATCCCCCACTGTTCGTTTTTTTTTTTTCTTTTTTGGCTTTTTTGCTTTTCGTGGCGAACAATCAATAGTTGGATTTTTTTTACAACAAAATTGTTTTACAACACACACACACCACCTGGATAGTCTCAACCATCAATCACAAACAGGTGGGATATTTACAAGTAATAGATAAACAAAGAAAGAATCATGAGTGATAACATGCAAATAGACTCTCCATCTCCACAGGAGATTGATGAAGGATTATACTCTCGTCAATTGTATGTGTTGGGTAAAGAAGCAATGTTAAAAATGCAAAATGCCAATGTCTTGATCATTGGGTTAAAGGGGTTAGGTATCGAAATTGCAAAGAACATCGCCCTTGCTGGGGTTAAGTCATTGTGTTTATACGACCCAGAACCAGTTGAATTGCAAGATTTATCATCGCAATTCTTTTTGAGTGAAGCCGATATTGGAAAACCAAGAGATGAAGCCAGTGCTGAAAAATTGGCAGAATTGAATGCATACGTCCCAATCAATGTTGTTGATAATATCAAAGAAGAAGTGTTGTCTGGATTCAAATGCATTGTTACGACCGATATTTCTTTGGAACAACAATTAGAAATCAATAATTTTACCCATAGTCGCGATATTGGATATATACATGCCGACGTTAGAGGATTATTTGGTCAGTTATTCGTAGACTTTGGTGACAAATTTACAATCATTGACCAAACTGGTGAAGAACCATTGAGTGGAATTGTATCTGATATTGAACGCGACGGAACAGTAACCATGTTGGATGACAATAGACATGGCTTACAAGATGGGGATTATGTCAAGTTCAGCGAAATCGAAGGAATGCCAAAATTAAATGATGGGAACCCACATAAAATTGAAGTATTAGGCCCCTATGCATTTAAGATAAAGATTGATGAAAGTTATGGTACATACATTAAGAATGGTTTATACACTCAAGTTAAAGTCCCAAAAGAGCTTTCCTTTGAACCATTATCCAAACAGTTACAAAATCCGGAGTATGTCATCTCCGATTTCGCTAAGTTTGATAAACCAACTCAATTACACGTAGGGTTCCAAGCTTTGCACGCGTTCAAGAATAGAAATGGATCATTGCCATTACCTTATAACCAAGAACATGCCAACGAAGCCTTCAGATATGCACAAGAAATTGCCACTCAGAACGGATTTGAAGAGGAGCTCAATGAAGAATACTTGAAGGAATTATTCTACCAAGCAAGAGGTGACATTCCAGGGGTCATAGCATTTTATGGAGGGTTAATTGCCCAAGAAGTCTTGAAGAATTGTTCGTCAAAATTCACTCCAATCAAACAATGGTTATACTTTGATTCCTTGGAATCTTTACCTTCCAATGAAGAATACCCTAGAAGTGAAGAAAATAATAAACCTATTGGATCAAGATATGATGGGCAAATCGCGGTGTTTGGTAAGGAATTCCATGAAAGAATTGCTAATGTCAAGGTATTCTTGGTGGGTACCGGTGCAATTGGATGTGAAATGCTTAAGAATTGGGCAATGATGGGTTTAGGATCAGGTCCTGAGGGTAAGATTTTTATCACTGATAATGATTCGATTGAAAAGTCTAACTTGAACCGTCAATTTTTGTTCAGACCAAAAGACGTCGGTAAGAATAAATCCGAAGTGGCAGCAATTGCAGTCCTGAACATGAACCCTGCTTTGGCTGGTAAAATTGAAGCTAGATTGGATAAAGTTGGTCCCGAAACGGAAGACATTTTCGATGATGCGTTCTGGACTCAATTAGACTTTGTCACCAATGCTTTAGATAACGTTGAAGCTAGAACGTATGTTGATCGTCGTTGTATTTTCTACAAGAAGCCATTATTAGAATCAGGTACTTTGGGTACTAAGGGAAATACGCAAGTGATTATTCCAAACTTGACCGAATCTTACTCATCTTCCCAAGATCCTCCAGAAAAGTCTATCCCATTATGTACTTTAAGATCATTCCCTAATAAGATTGACCATACAATTGCATGGGCAAAGTCTTTATTCCAAGGATATTTCACCGACTCTGCAGAAAGCGTCAACTTATACTTGAGTCAACCAAACTTTGTTGAACAAACTTTAAAGCAAAATCCAGATATTAAAGGAACATTGGAGAACATTGCCAATTATTTAAATCAACGTCCATATACCTTTGAAGATTGTATCAAGTGGGCCAGACTTCAATTTGAAGAAAAGTTCAGTAACGAAATCAAGCAATTGTTGTATAACTTCCCAGAAGATGCCAAGACCTCAAATGGTGCACCATTCTGGACTGGCCCAAAGAGAGCCCCAAAACCATTGGTGTTCGATATTAACAATAAAGATCACTTTGATTTTGTTGTGGGTGGTGCGAATTTGTTGGCATTTATTTATGGGTTAAAGGAACCAAATGCAACATTTGAAGATTACCAAAAAGCTATTGCTGAGGTTAAGATTGAACCATTTGCACCAAAGTCAGGGATCCGTATTGCCGCAACTGATGCAGAAGCTGAAGAACAAGCAAATCAACTTTCAGGTGCCTTTGATGACGAAGAAATCAGAAAGATTGCAGCATCGTTACCCGAACCAAGTACATTAGCCGGCTATAGATTGAACCCAATTGAATTTGAAAAGGATGACGATACTAACCATCACATTGAATTTATCACAGCAGCTTCGAACTGTAGAGCCTTAAACTATTCAATTGAAACTGCTGATGCACACAAGACAAAGTTTATTGCCGGTAAGATTATCCCTGCAATTGCTACAACTACTGCATTAGTAACTGGTTTGGTTTGTTTAGAGCTTTACAAAGTGGTGGCTAAGAAGACTGATATTGAACAATATAAGAATGGGTTCATTAACTTAGCCTTGCCATTTATCGGGTTTTCTGAACCAATTAAATCGGCACAAGGTAAATACAACAAAAAGTCGTTCGATGTAATTTGGGACAGATTTGATCTTGAGGGAGATATCACATTGCAACAATTATTGGATCATTTTGAAAACGAAGAAGGCTTGAGTATTAGTATGTTGTCATACGGAGTCTCACTTTTGTATGCCTCATTTTTCCCACCAAAGAAGGTTAAGGATAGATTGAACTTGCCCTTGACAAAATTGATCAAAGAGGTAAGTAAGAAGGAGATTCCTGCTCATGTCAACTATTTGATTTTTGAAATATGTTGTGACGATGAAGAGGGTGAAGATGTAGAAGTACCATACATTTGTGTTAAGATTTAGAGTAGTTATTTTTTAGTATTTTACCGGCTTATACAATCATACAGATTTATATATTATTAAACATTTCATAATGGTGACTTGGTAATTCTGGTCAACTCTCCGTTAAGAGCAATTAAATCATCATAAGTCCCCATCTCTTCCACTCTACCATGCTTTAGAACAATGAGGTTCTCAGCAATTTTCATCATCTCCTTATCGTGCGTTACAAGCAAGATAGTGTACTTCCCAGCAAGTTTCTCTTTTATCATGTCAATAATAAGACGGGTATTAATAGGATCCAAATTGGAAGTACATTCATCAAACACTAACACCTTTGGTTTTCTCAACAAGGATCTAGCAATGGACAATCTTTGCAATTGTCCACCAGAAACAAGCGAATTGGTACCTTCCCCAATAACAGTTTGAATTCCTTGAGGAAGCGTAAGCACAAACTCAAGAATCCCCACCATTTCCAACACCTCCAAGACATCAGTTAGGGTAATTTGTACCATTGGACTAATCCCATATATTAGATTATCATAGATTGTTCCCTCAAAGAATTTGGGAAGCTGTGGAACCAAACTGACTTTTTCTCTTATCCAATCCGGGTCGATTTCGGAAATGTCTTTATTGCATAGTTTGACTTGTCCTGGTTTTGAACCATAAAGACGAGTCAAGAGGGCGATAATGGTTGATTTTCCTGATCCTGACTCACCAACTACCCCCACGATTTTATTCCGGGGCACTTCAAATGACACATCGACAAGAATTGGCATTTGGGGTCGTTGAGGATATGAGAATCGGGTATGATCAAATTGAATACAGGTTTCTGGTATCCCAGTTGGTTTTATATCACCATCATTTTCAACCTTTGAATAGGGGGTGGTTTCTAATAATTTCACAATAAATGTTCCTGCTCGTTGTCCTCTTGTAATTTCCGGGAGTTCACTCAATAATCCACCAGCTGCAGTCATGGCAAACATTTGAAGGGTAAGAACTTGCATGAATTGTTCAATCAGGTATTCCAATTGACCGGTTAATCTCAAACCATAATAAAGTACCGTGCCGGTTGCCACTGCTCCAAACAAGTCATTCATTGCTACACCAGCTGCAGTCTGGATTGCCCGAACTATCCCAATATGACGAAGTTCCACCAAATTTGCATCGAATAACTTGTGGAAATGCTTTGACATGTTGAAGATTTTGATGGTTTTGATGGTGGTAACGGTTTCATATACTTGATTTTCCAATTTTGCTACACTGGTTTTATACTTATTCTCGGCCACTTCCATCAGCATTCCGTATAGACTGGTGACTAGCAATACTAGCGGAACAAACGATAAACCAACCAATGCCAATTTCCAACCAACTATAATGGACCATATAACCCCAACAAGTACCATACATACTAAATTAACAACCATCTTTAAATAATTAGCGATCAAATTTCTCATATCCCGCGAATCATTCATTAAAAGAGCAGTAAGCTCAGCTGGCTTCACGTCATCCAAATCAAAGAATGACATATCTTGGCTATTAATCCTCTCAAACGCATGTTTACGTACCGATGAGATCCAGAGCTCACTGGTGTATGCCAAATCAAAGTCGGCGACATATGCGGCAACACCGTTAAATACTGCAATACTGACAGATATTATTGACCATTTGAGAATTTCGCTCTTGACATTATTTCCAATAGCTGATTCAACAGCAGTAGCTAATAACTTTGCGAAACACATTGCAAATACTGGATTACAAGCCCCATCCAACAGGGAGATTATAACACCAAGTAGGATCAATAGTTTCTTCTTGATGTTTGATCGACAATATTTGAGTATAGAAATGACACCCATGATATTTTCTTCCTCTTTGTCTTTGGGGTTGCTATGTCCCGTTTCCAAATCTTTCAAAATGTAGGGATTTGTCTTGTAATTATAGTAGATACTTCTCCTATGTAAGGATTTCTCGTTATTAGTTGTCTTCTTTTCATCCTTGTATTCGAAATCCTTGAAAATTTCTTGTTGTTGAATATATTTGAAATCCCCTTCAGCTACAGTCTTGCCTGCCTTCATAACCACTACATGATCTTGTGGGTCTATATTACTAAATTCATGAGTAATAATAATGGTAGTCTTCCCCTTTCGCCATTTTTTCATATTTGCATATAATTTATCTCTATTTTTGGCATCCAAAGCACTAAACGCTTCATCTAGAATAAGTACTGGAGAATCTCTCATTTTGGCTCGTGCAAACGCCAATCTCTGCTGTTGTCCACCTGATAACTGTCCTGCGCTGACAACGGTATCGATGCCTTTGGAATCGATTACATCTTGTAAGAGGGCGAACTCGGCTGCTTCCCGGATCAAAATATCAGGCACATCTTGCAAAGTTTCGTAATCTTCCAGAACTCCAAGGGCAATATTGTCTCTAATAGTTGCATGGAAAACAGTTGGCAGTTGTTGAACAAGGGTTATATTATGGTGAATCCAAGGCGAATCAAAATAGTTAATTGAATTACCATCAAGCTGAATAGATCCATTTTGAATATTATATAAATTCAAAAGTAGCAGGGGGATGGTTGATTTCCCAGCTCCTGATTTCCCAATGATGAAATTTAATTGGTGAGGTTTAATGGAGAATGTAACATTATCAAGGACAATTTCATCCCGGGATGGGTACTTGAAAGTAACATTGTTGAAATTGATGGCACCGTAAAAGGTATGTGGATGCACCTTAAATTTCTCGATAGTGGATGGAGTCTCGACATATGAATCATCATCTTGTTCCTCCTTGTTAAATTCCAACTTTAAAAATGTTGATATTTTCCCAGCAGCAGCATGGGCCGAGTTTAACGTAGCCAAAAGTTCAGTAGTTTGGGCAATTGTGGATCCCAACATTAAACAAGAAGAAAAGCAGGTCATTAATTGCTCAATTGTGATCTTTCCCGAAGTTAACAAATAATTCCCAAACCAAAAGGCTTGAACAAACATCATCAAAGTAAGGAACTTCAACATCCCACCATTTGCAGCAACCGCATTGACTAATTTGTAGTATGCTTTTGAAGATTTATCAATAATCTGATTAAACTTAGCCATCTCGGTGTATTTCCCATTAAACACCCTGACTAACCCCGGTGAGACCAAACACCAATCTAAAATTTTAGACCCATTTGCACTGGTTTCATTTTCTTCTTGTGCGGATTTATATGTCAACCTTCCAAACCACCATCCGGAAAGGGCCATGAGTGGAGATGTGGCCATAATTATTAAAGTGACTGCCCAAGTCTGATAGAACGACATAACCACAAGTGAAATAATCATCGCAAACGATTGTACTGCCATTCCCAAAACCCCAGAACTTCCAGCTCTCAATTCCTCAATACATCTATTCACCTGGGCGAAATCACCCATCAAGTTCTTCTTTTGATCATACCATTGGATTTCTTCTTTGAAGATTTTATCAAACACTGCCGTCCGGGCTCTTCTCAGTTGGATCTCACCAAAATTCATCCAAAAGATCAATCCTAACCAGACTAATAACATCTTAGCACCGCCAACTCCCATAATAGCCAAACATAAAATTCGAATTTGGTTGATAAACTCGGTAAAGGTTTCATCACCCACAGCAAAGGTGGTTAAATGTCCCAAAGCCTTACCATAAAGAAGAGTGGCCACTGGGGTACAGGCAGCTGAAGCACACATCAATAACGACCCGGTAATGGCAATTGGAAGGTCTTTTCTTTGGAAGAACATCAAGACATTTTTCTTGATATCAACTTCAATTTCTTCTTTTGATTCAAGGTTGTAGCTTTCCTTTATATTTGAAATTGTTGATTTTTCACTCATTATTGGAATAGTTTACGAGGTGTGTTGTGAAGACATATTTGGAAACGGAGTATAAACTGATAACCATCGCCCCCTTTTATATATGACTTGGGATGGTGGACTTATGTCTTTCTATCCCATGCTTGGAGGTCATCTACATTTGGTTCTATTTGCAAGTTCATCCGTCTCTTGATTTTCCAGAAATATCCCGATCGGGACGTGACAATGATGGGTATGTTGGGTGCAAAAAAAAAAAAAAACTGAATTCAATAATATTTTCTAACATGATGAAAAAAATACTTCACATAATTAGCGAGAGATTATTTTTAACATGCTTTTGAAAAGTGTAACTAAAAAATATTTCTTGTGTTTTATAACCCAAAAAAACGCATGGCTCATTAAACTAGCGAGATACGTCTCATGAGTTGTCCTAAACATGGTTTTTAGTTGTTCTTGATTATCTTTTGATTATGACCAACTGCCGACAAGAAAATAATCGGCCCCCGATACGTGAACTTGTTTTAAACTCACTAGAGCATAATGGTGAGTGTGGAATGAACCAAAATTTGACAAGTTATATACGCTTATGCAAAGAATTTCCCCAATTGGTTTTAGCTTGTGCTTTCATTTCTTTTCTTATGAAGATACTTCCCAAAGGAAATATCTATGAATTATCATAGTGACTGTAGATAGGGTTGTATCATGAATGTAGACACGCATTAAGAATTAGTTTTCTCACCTACACAACAACTGAATCCTATGATGGTTTGGTGAGATCAGGCTAAATCCGGCTGAAGTTAATTTGTTACGATTTGTACATTAACTAACACAAAAAGCATCGTATTTATAAATTACCAGTATCATTTCATTAACATTTCTGACTCTATACTATCTACTAACTAAAACTACTCTTCAACGTTGCATCTTCGCACTTAGAGGCGACAATTCAATCACATCCTTCCCCACCTCCATCATTTCATACTTCCTAATAACCTCCTCTTGATCTCGTATCTTCGATTCCAACACCCGCAACTTCTCCCCAATCATCTTATCTTCAGCATACTTCATCGATCTATAACTCCCAAACACGACATTCAGAACCACCAACCCGCCCCAAATCAACCCATTGATCAACAATAACGATTTCCAACTAATCCCATTCAAAAACCCATTAAGGATATCCGCAAATGTCTCAGCGGTGATTTTCGACTTGGCCAATTTCGACACATCGCGATTCCGGCATTTCTCCAATAATAAACACTCTCGTTCAATCGCTGGCGCGCGGTTTGGAGAATGGCATCGATTGCGAATATATTGGTTCGAACATTGCGCGATCTCATGTAGGGCGTCAATTGTGTGAAGGTCGAGTTTGTGGTTGATGTCTGCTTGGATTGTCCTGATGAAGATGTAGATGAAATAAAGGACCATTGAGACGATGATTATGTTGACTAGGAGTTGGAGGTATAGCGCGAGTGTGTATGGAACCATGGGGTCTAGAAGTTTGGATAGGTATTGTGATGGTTGTTGGTTTGCCGTGGTGGTGGTACATGTGCCAGGGGGCGGTGGGGATTGTCGGTGTAATATGGCTTCGTGTGGTGTTTCGGAGCGGATGATCATGTCTTGGTTGTGGTTAAACATTCGATGGGCACAATTGACGGGATTAATCTCACCAGTGAGATCTCTTGCTAATCCCAACTCGTGATGTTTTTCAATTATAGATTCTGGAACTTCGTTATCATGTTCTGATGTGAGTTCTAGTGGTGGTGATAGGTCTAGCAATATATCGTTTTTATTTCTCTCATCTTTGTTTAGTGGAGTTGAAGTTACTCCATCGGCATTTATTCCTGATGAATTCATATTATCATTTCTATTTGCTTGTTTATTGCTATTGCCATGACTCAACTCATCGCCCAAATCCTTGATGTTGTATGACGTTTCATTTTTTTTTGCTCTCGCAGCTTGAGATTTTGCCCATGCTCTCCTCCACAAAACCACCCCACTATCAACCATGTCCAACAACAAACTCAAATCGTTACTCCAAAAATTCAAATATGACAATGAAGAACAACCTCCAGATCAACATAACCCCAGCTCCAACTCCATAACTCACAAATCTTCTCTCCCTCCTTCTCGAATAACAAAACCCAAACCCAAACTCGCTACCAAAACCACCACCTCCACCACCAATCTCCCAAACCTAAACCCATCCCTCGCCACCAACCTCACAGTCATCTTCGTCGGCTTCAACCCGGGAGTCCAATCCTCCATCACCCAACACCACTACGCCCACCCCAGCAACCTCTTTTGGAAACTCTTCAACCAATCACGCATCCTCCACAAAATCACCACCACCACCAACACTACCGACAAACCGGCAATCACAACCGATTCAGACCCCTACCTTCGCCAATTATTACGCACAGGAGCCAGTCATATTGACGACTGGGATTTGATAAAATACAGAATCGGCTTCACTGATCTAGTTCTCCGCTGCACGAAGCGCGCGGAGGAGTTATCAATGGCGGAGAAATTGGCGAATGTCCCCCGTCTCTTGGACGAGTTCGTCACGAGTGGGGTTAAGAATGTCGTGATTGTGGGAAAGGGTATTTGGGAGGTGGTGGTGAAGTATGTGGCTGGGGAGGTTGGGGTGTTGGCGAGGGGAGGGGTGAAGTTAACCCGGGAGAATTTTGAGTGGGGACAAGTGAAAGTGGGTAATGATGAGGGGTATAATTTGGTGATTGGGTGGTTGAATGAGAAATTGGAGAATCGGACCAAGATTTGGGTGTTTCCTAGTACGTCTGGATTGGTTGCTAGTATGTCCTATGCGGAGAAATTAAAGTTGTGGAATGAGCTTGCTGAAAGTATATGACCTACTGGTGATTGCGCTTTATAAATATCCAAGTACAATTACATTAATCTATATACATACATTCCCTGAACTAAATACCCCCATAGTTGATCTATTTCCAAAGCTTATAGAAAACATCATCCAAATCTTTATTATACTTTTCCTGACAATCTTCGTCGTTCAGGTTTTCACCTAATGCGCCAAAGTTCTTCATAAAGAATTGATCAGCATAGTATCTTAGCGCCTTACATTGTTTCAAATTATAACATTCTTCATAATGCAATCGCTTTAATGCTTCTGATTGTAATCTAATACATCTTGAAGTGGCATTCATTTCGTCAAGACATGCGTTTGGTTTATTCCATTTCCAGTTCTTGTAACATTCATTCAATAAATTATGAATTTCAGCACAATTCACCTTTGCTACAGCATTGATCCTTTCTCTACGTTTATACGCCGCTAATTCTTCGTCATATGGGCCGCTCCTATGTTGTTGTAAGACTTTGTTGACTTGTACTTGACGAGGGTTGGCAGTAAAGATACGTTCATGCCTCTTGTCAGGGTTTTCTTGTTCGAAAAAAGTTTGAAGATCAGGTGGGAGTTCTTTATTTATTTCTTCGGTTTTCTTTCCGAGATTATTATTATCACTTGATCCAAATGGCCACATGGTTTCTATGTCTATGTGTGTATGTAGTCGTGCTGATTGTCTCGATGATGCCCTAGTAAATGGGGGAGATGGAAAAATCGTAAATCCAAATTGGCCTTAAGGGAAAGAAAAAAAAATAAATAAAATTAAACCAAATTTGGGTTAGACACGAACTATTCTTGGGGCAAATATGTAAAATTACTTTATGAAGCTCTATCCAAAATTCCTTCAAATAATCGACTTATTTCTACTTCAAATAGATTAAGCAAGTTTTGGGAATCATTAGATACTTGCTTGTTATGCGTCTGAACTCTTGCATTATTCAACCTAAATCGTAAATCCTCCATTTTCTCAATAATCAAAATTCTCAATCTTGTGATTATTGGATATAATCGAATCAATTGAGTGCTATTAGCTTTAGTTATCGTCTTAGAATTGGTATCATACCCATCTATCAACATCGATATTTGTAAATCAACTTTTTGAAAGAATTTAAAGAACGTCACCAATTTCGTCAAGTCAATCTTTACGGAATCAACTGTAAATTCGTCATTAAATAATCGCTTATAATGGGATAAATAATCTTCAATATCACCGAGGATCTTGATATAATAGTCCATTTGACCAAATAATGGATTCTTTTTCGATATTGAAACCCATATAATATTTATCACTTCCGACAATTCATTAATCAATTGAATGAATGAATATGTTGGTGTATCTTCAGTTTGAGATTTTATAAACTTCCGTTGGATTCGTAATAAATGATCATCAATATAATTTACAAATTTTGATTGTTGTTGTTGAGAAATTGGACTTGGTTCAATTGAATTGAATTCAATTGTGAATAATTCATACGCTTCTTGGAATGGTAATGTTATTTGTTGAAACTTGTATAAATCAACCTCTTCCATCTCACTTTCACTATCATCGACCATTTCTGATTGCTTTAGCGTGTCCAATAACGGGTTTCTAGGAGCAATTCCATTTGTGTTATTGACAGGGAGTTCATCATTTGATTGATTATTGGTCGGCGTGTCATTGTCCATATCCTGGTCATCATCGTCTTCATCATATAAATCGGGATTTAAGTCAATATCGGCTAATGTTGAGTCGGGTATTTTCTCATTAGGGAAGTTTCTAACTTCTTCATTTGGCGCAGGATGGATGGGAGTAGGTGGTGTAGACATTTTTCAGTGTTAATAGTCACAATTGTTTGAAGTTGCAATTTGGTTAAATGTTGCCTTTTTAAATGTTGGTTGCCTTTTTTTGGGGTCATCCTCACAATGACGCCATAAATTTCTTGGTTTGTTCTCTAAAAAAAAAAATAGTTAATACTTAATCTAATTATACAACCACGAAACGAATTAAACTTATTGCAACAACACCAATAGTGCAACAGACTGGAACTGAAAATGGGGATGAGAGGGACACACGGACAGAATCTACAAAGGCTCTTCTTAAATAGCAACAACCCCTTCAATGTAACCACAACAAAGAGGAAAACCCAGAAAATAAACCTTTCTTAGTAAAGGATATTGGGAAACGTGTATGCGTGAATACATTATACATTGCCCTCTTAATAAATGCAACTACATATGAGAACTGTGATCTTTGTATAAACAATATCAACTGTCATCTGCAATACCTCAAACGATTTAAAATGATAAGTATTACAACCGAAACAAAATAATAAAATTAGAAGCTGGTCTCTTCAACTAGCCATTTATAACAATCTCTACTCTACAGCAATTCTTGATATTGGATAAAAGTATACCTCTGATTCATTCCGATATCGCATTACTGTTGGGATCATTGATTGATATTCCTGCATATACTAGGCGGTGATTTTCTTCGTTCGCCCTGTTTAGTTTAGTTTGTTAGTTAGTTTAGTTTGTTTGTGTTTGTTAGTGGAATTTTTTTGCGTGACTGAGTGAATCATCTAACTGTGTCAAATGGCATCATCAGCCTCATCCCAATTTAAAAATAAGAATTATTGTAAATATAAATCTGATTCATCACTGTCATGCATCAGATGCTTAGTTTGCTTTGCAGTAGTAATAAATGTGTTCCATTTTGTATATTTTGCTGTTTCATTGAACACAGCAAATCTGTAGAAGTGGCGACAATCTCGTTCGTACAGCTTTATCTTTGTGTGATCTCTGCCTCTATGTTCCTCTCCCCCATACTTTAAAACTCAATCTCGTTATCAAGGGGGGGATTTTGTGTAAGAAGGTAAGATTTCATATTCAACTAAATTGATAGTGGGGAAGTGAACCAGTATAAGTCAATAAGACATCAAATAGGTTAAAATACACTGTCATTAAAGTTTAAAAAAAGTGAAATGGAGTCTTATAATTAGATTTTAGTAGATTTGCTTTAACACCCTCAGAGATGAGCATGAAGAAGATGAAATTTTTAGTACCCTTGTTGAACAAAACTTACGTAATACATAACAAATTCTTGTGTATAGTCATCATTATTGAACATATCAACCGATTAACATTACAATACAACATTAACTTTCTCTTTCAGTACTATCCATTTGTCCGCCTTTTACTCACCCTACCACTTTTTGATTGGGGTTTCAGTGTTTTATACAATTGACAAATAAATTTTGACGTTTCATTTATAAAGAGGGATTTTCTATTTCTTTTTTTTTTTTTTTTTTT
>JAKUCC010000606.1:0-20341 GCA_030563365.1 Hemisphaericaspora xylanilytica | reverse complement strand
ACTGAGTTTTGAGGTGGTGACTTTGGGAGATGTCGCAAAATCTTCATTCAATGCACTATCTCCTTTAGCTATTTTTATCTAATCACAATACACACCCACCCCAAAATGACCAAAGAAATAAAAAATATTTTCAATTCTTGTTGTTTGTTTTAGTTTGTGGGAAAGTAAGCATAAAAAATGTACAATGTCGTCATTCGTCATTTTGGCAACCTTGTTTTTTTTTTTTTGCATTATGGGGGGGAAAATAACACACGCATGAAACCTCTCACCCACACCGAAGAGAAGAAAAGCAAAAAAAAAAAATAATAAAATCCAGCGACAATTTTCATACAAGAGTTCCCAATTTTACACAAAATCTAATTTGAACAATCAAATCAATTATTTCTAAAGAATCTAAAAGGGTGGAAATTTTCTCCATTGACATAGAAGGAACTAGTAGAATATTTCATTTTTCTTCAAAGAATGTTGATAGGTTCAATCAAATGATTGGTGTGTGTGCCAGTTTTACTATTGCGTAATTACTGGAATATTTAATATTAATTACAAGAATAAATGTCGTTGATCGTAGGAGGGGGTGCGGAGGGTGCAGTTCATTTTTTTTTTCTTTTTTTTTTCTTTTTGATTAATATTTTTTGTGTTTTTGCACTGACGTATTCTTTGAATGACTGCTGCCTTTTATTTTGTATATAAATTTATATTTTATTTTTTATTTTTTAATTGTAAACTGTTAATTGTGTCTCCCTTCAAATGAAAAGAAGATGTTTTATTTTTACAGGTTTTGCATTATCTTTAATTGGTGATTTTTATTTTTATTTTATTTTATACACATTCCTTTTCAACACTGTTTTTTTAGAACAATTATTTTTTTTTTTAGTTATCCTGTAGTGTGTAGAGACAGTTGAGACTGTAGAATTATAAAAACCTTTTTTAATCTTCCAAAGCCAACAAGGAAAAATCTTTCTAAACATTTCACCCACCCCAGTTAAAAGTGTCTGAATATTTAACCACTGTGTTTTTTTATTTAATTAATTTTTGCATTTTTGTAGAAACTTGGATTTAGAGGTTGACTTCTTAATTTTTGTATAGAACAACGACAGACAAGAGAGACACCAGACAATACCAGACACAACAGACACACCAGACAAACCAGACACAAGACAAACCACACAAACCAGACATAAAAGAGATTTCATAGTGTCAAACAGCTGAACCAACAAGAGTAAGAGACACACACTCCATTAATCAAGTATATACCCACAGAACAAACACACCAGTTTTAAGGGTAGAGGAAACAGCATTGAGGAAACTCCAAGCAATCGTAACAACAATAATAATATTACTAATACCCATCGCCACTTGCAAAGCACCGTGAGAAGGTTACCACCACCACTACTACTACACTTATTTATCTAATGACCACAACTGAAACAGTCACAGCTGAATCTTCTGATCTAACCAATCTAACCAAAGAAAAACTATCGTTATTCACATTTGGAAGTCGAGACACTTCTCCAGAAGCACAATCACCTACATCCAATCTTCCATCATCACCAGTCGCACCACCAACAAGACCATCGGTATCCACCCTCCAAAACGCCTCGCCAAAACACTCAGTTGGATCGTTAGATTCTAGTATACTTGTACAAGATGATACCGACGACAATGAATTTTGTATATTTGAACGCTCAGTTCAAGATTCATGCATGTTTGAACCAACATTGAGATCAGGTTCTATAATTTCATTACCAGCTCATAAACCATCGATTTCTTCAACAACAACTACCACCAATACCACCACTCGGCCACACTCTTCACGTCATAAATCATCATCGGTATCACTCGGGGGATTCTACATCAAGAATGAGGATCTTATCCCCCCTGCCCTCGATGCCACGGCAAAAATCTTATGCGATGAAAGTTGTAATTTGGATGATGTCGAACTTGTATATTCACCCAGAAGAAGTTCGTCGGTACTTGCATTAAATATGGCTTTGGGACGACCTGGTGGAGGTGCACCACTGAGAAAGAACTCAACCTATTCATTAACAACCACTCCTGGGCACCACCATGGTGAGCATGTTTTGCCAATGTCGCCTTCTTCAGCATCGACTTCGCCACCATTGTTGCCTACTTCCAAATCACAATTGAATTTCTATTCATATGCGGAAATGATTAATAATGACGATAATGGGTCTATGAGAAGAAGACCAAGCTTTAAGCATACTTATTCGCAAGGATGTATCTATCCACTCCCAACTTCGAGAAAGAATAGTTTTGTAGTTAGACAAAGAACTCCATCGACTATTTGTTCACCTACGACTACAACTGCACAACAATTAAAGTCATCATCCTCAATGAAGTCGAAAAAACACCACCATCACCACCAACAACCACAACAACAACAATCATCTAATCGTAATGCCAATTCCAATAAATTTTTGATTTCCCCAGAATCAAGTGATTCTGAAATTGAAGTTGATGCTAAGGTTGTTGCCAAACCAACGCCGATTCAATTATTACCCCTGAGATCGGGTAGTTTGCTTTGTCCAAGTATTGAGAATGATAATGAGAGTTTAATTTCTAGTTCGATTGGTGAATGTATCAGACAAACTACCAGTGAAATTAACGGTCATTAGAGAGGAATATTCAAACCCAAGCCATTGTTGTCTACGCGTGTGTCCTGTCATGTTGTCTTTATATATTTTATTGGTTTGTTTGATTGTTTTCATGATATATTAAATTTGTAACTTGTTTTTTAATGTTGTTGATGATGAATTTATTCATATAAATTTAGTTCCTCCAGGGGCACCCCCAGGGGTACCCTTCCCAAGTCCCCCATTTGTCCCCAATTACATTCCAATTGTCCAACAATTATCCCAACACACTTGCTGATTTTTTTTTTGCGGTTATTGCAAAAAGGGCCTCTTGGATCAAACTTTGCAATTCAGCGATGTGTGTGTGTCGGTCTCCCTTTTTTTTAAATTTTGGGTATGTTTTATACATTTTGATTCTATTTGTTTGTTTAGGTTTCTTAAAGGTTTGATTTTTTGTAATGTGTTTGTTTTATATAATTCTTGTTTTGTGTATAGTAGCTGTTAAATCAATGAAAGGATTATTTGTGAAGACCACCCGCCCCTCCTATGTGTGGGCCATGATTCATGAGTTAATCTAGACCGTTCTATCATATTTCTTCACTGGATTTACTAATCTCAAAAGCGCAATTTCCTCACCATGACGAACCCCAACTCCGCTGGTTGACATTTAGAGTGTTGAGAAACATATCCAACCACTACACTCCCCACCCTCCATTGCAGACGGATCTAATAGTTTTGAGAGTTGTGAATTTAGAGTATACTGTTTAATTTCAACAATAGAAGAATAACCTATGGTATCGTACAGATTGTACTCACGAATACGGGAGGTTGGGGAAGGGGTTGTCAGGTCCTTTTGATGGTTATTTTATAGGGACGCCTACAATGAAGTGTGTGGTCTGGGTATCAGTGGGTTTCAATTACTGTGTATGGTTTTGAACATTAGTAAGCAAATATCACCCTAGTTATAAGGGAGTCATATCTTTGATTCTGGGACGGGGGTTGAAACTTGGAAGGATCGGCGGCATATGCTAAAGAATCTAGGTGTTCATATAAGGGATAGAGGATGAGGTTGGTAAAGCAAAGTATGGTCATTGCTTTTGGTTGGTGCTTATCAAAAAGAAAGCAGGAATGCATTCAGATTGAAAACAAGGCGCTGGTAATGGGTATTTTACACCTAGTGTTATTTCTGACAACCAACAAGCTGGATTGTTCTAGTGGGGTAGAGGAATAGATGAGATTCAAGTACTTTCCCGGAAGATTTGGCTAAGTTCTCCTTATGCTGGATATGTCTTGCTGCTAAATGGGCTAATTATAAAAAGTTTATAAGTTTTTTATTTTCTTGCAATTTTTGCAGCCATAGGAAAAAAATAATACACACAATAGAAAGTAGCTCTGAATCAAGTATAGTCTACGTTATATAACCATTACTTTATTACAAGAAAACCTAAATGCCACCGTCAATAGGTTGATACGTAAGAAATACCATCTCCCCAAGTCAAAGATTAACCGAGCTTCTTAATACCTGTCCTATTATTACGAGAAACCCCACGAAAAATCACATCAATGATTGCAAAAAAAGGATTCAAGCAACAATAAGCTCCTGTTTGTCGAGAGTATTGCCATGGAAAACTAAAAAGGAAACTCGCAAGTTGGTTCACAGCATTACAAATTTCTCGAAGATGAAGAGCTCGCACTTTTTTCCAAATTTGACTGATTGAAATCACAATTGGATGCAACTAATGAACTAATCATGATCAAAGTCACTTGTGAGGTATAATTCACAGTTTACTTGGAGTGTTTTGGCCCCGACTCAAAATATCAGAAGACCACCGTCCTTCCCTACTTTGACCACATAAGGATCATGGATCTTAAATTGCATAATCATGACTATTTGAACCGATGTCGACCGCATCCAAAATGTGGAATTTTTCAACATAGGTATACTCGGTCTGCATAATCAGATTGAAAATTTGCAATCTTAACTTTCAACCTTTAGATTCAAAATGACCCTTTACGTAAATCATACAAAAACGTAACTCTTGATAATCATTCACCGTGGGGTTTTGATGGTTTTATACCTAAATACAATTGACAACGGATCTTGGATTTAGAAAGGACTCGCAAAATAGCGATGATTACTTAGAGTTCATCATTGAATATAGTAGTATATCCTATATCCGGGGGATTCACTCCGTTTTTATGGGTCAACTCGGTTCCTTTTTCATGTATTATAAAGTGTGTTGTCTTATTCCTAATTTCTCAACCCAACCCACCCCCACATTACTCCTTACATTATTCTCTTTCATCCAATAACCAACAAAGTTGGAATTATTAAGATTTACAGGCACGATTTCTTATATCCATATGGATCAAGTGAGTGATTGCCACGTCGTGTGATTGACTATTTAATCCCCCCATTTATGCGCATGGTATCCAGACCATTTATTGCTAACAATTGAAATCATTCGCCATTGCTCTTATTTGTCAGATGCATTTGAGTTTTAGAGCAGTTACGAGAGAGAGAGAGAGAGAGAGAGAGAGAGAGAGAGAGTCATTTCCGTTAGAACTGGCTCAAGCTGTTAAAACATTATTTACTCGACCCGATCCGTTGATTGGGTCAGGGTTGGGCTCGGGTAGCTGGTTTTGGTGGAATTGTTGTCCCATCTCTCGTAGTTTTCAAATGTCCTAAATAGGGCAGAAAGTTAATCTTCTACTCTTTTGTACACTTTAGTTTATAGTCTCTATTAAATGTAACAGCATTACTCTAGTCTTAACATGTTTGGAATAATCTGTCAATATTACAATGATGGTTCCATCTAATGCTTGGGAAATAACACTTTAAAAGTATCTATAATACAATAAGTCGAAAAACAATTGCCTTACTATACTGAAAATACTTAGAATCAAGGCACTTGTTTATTCATATATTAAGCAAAAATGGAATATAGAACCAAATAGTAACAAACAACACACATTCTTCCTGGTTAAGTGTTCACCAACTGACAAATGTTCCAATGGCAAGTGACGATCAATGCGACATCATGATAAACGACATCAATCACAAAATGTCGCAGATCCAAACAATTCGAAAAAAAAATAAAATAAAATAAAATAAAAAAAATTCTCATCTCATCAACCTCATCACTCTTTCGCTGTATTTCATACAACTTATATAATAACATAGATACATACATACACACCGCACCACTATCATGATTAGAAAACAAGCGAGAGAAAGACGAGAATACCTCTATCGCAAATCCCTCCAACTCCAAGAATCCGCCCGCCTGGAAAAGCGACAAATCCTCAAAGCCGCCCTCGCCACGGGGAAACCGCTCCCACAGGACATCGCCACCGACACCCAACTCCAACGCGACTTCATCTACGACCAGAGCGAACAGCCCGACACCGACATCGACGACGAATATGCCGCCATGTCCGGTATCGCCGACCCGCGACTCATAATCACCACCTCGCGCGACGCCAGTGTTCGATTATTACAATTCTCCAAGGAGTTAAAATTGATGTTCCCCAATTGTATGAAATTAAATCGGGGGAATTATATCGTGAATGATTTGGTGGCCACTTGTGCCCGGGTGCAGATTTCCGATATGATTGTGTTGCATGAACATAGGGGGGTGCCTACTAGTATAACCATCAGTCATTTCCCCCATGGCCCCACGGCGATATTCACCTTGCACAATGTCAAATTGAGACATGATTTGCCCGAGTTGGGAAACGTGTCGGAATCATATCCCCATTTGATCTTTGAAGGGTTTGGAACTAAGTTGGGGGAGAGGGTGGTTACGATTTTGAAACATTTGTTCCCGCCAGGGGTGAAGAAGGATAATTCAAGGGTGGTTACGTTTGTGAATAATGATGATTATATTTCGGTAAGACATCATGTGTATGTCAAGACCAAGGATTCGGTGGAAATAAGTGAGATTGGTCCAAGGTTTGAAATGAGGTTGTATGAGATTAGATTGGGATTGCCCGATAATAAAGATGCTGATGTTGAATGGCAATTACGTAGGTTTGTTAGAACTGCAAATAGAAAGAATTACTTATAGGGTGATTATAGATAGCATAAAATGAAAATGACAGTCTATCAAAGATATTATATTAGAATATAAACTATATAAATAAATTCCCATTTGCCCATAGTATTCTTCCCATTCATTTTACTTCGTTTGGTGTCTATTCACATGACGATCATCAAGTTCTATCTCATCATCCTCATTCAAATTATTCCCATCTCGATGATCTCGGAAATCTTTCATTTTCCGCTTTCTATACAAATCAACATTGGTAATCATTCTACTCAAAATATTCTCCCCAGAATCAATAGGACCACCACTTCCACCCAAGGTGGAAATTCTCCCCAACGTCGATGTTCTCTCCAAAGTCGTGTTCCGGTGAAGTGCATGGGTTTCTTGTACTCGATCATGTAACTTCATCGTTGCATCTGGTAACATAATAGCACGATCAATAGTATATGGCAACCCTCTATGTCTTCCTCTAATCATCATGGCAATAAGTACCAACTTTGACAACGTAGTGAATTCCCCGGCTAAGGAGGTATTAACAGTAGGATAACCCAATGACATTCCAACCGTACCATAAGCACTAATGATTTCAAATAAAATTGCAAAAACTGAAAATCGAGTATCTAATAATCGAAGTCGCCCACCTTCAGCTAAACATATAACGAAAAGTCCCAAGAAAACATACCATAAATCATAACTCAATTGATTACGTAAATGGGTTCCCACATAATTGGTTGGCGTGGTTTCAATATCAACCTCGGCTCCTTCAGATTTGGCATATACTCCAAGTGATTGTTCTTCATAAACATTGGTCCTTCTGATGGAAATCGCCAATGGCAACACCGAAATATACATCATCAACATATAACTCACTTGCACCGCAGCATGAAGTGCCGAAAGATCCATAACTGAAAACCCAACTGTACGAGTACAAAATGCCTGGAATAACCCGTCAAGAACTCGGTATCCAGTATCAATCCCATCAAATATCGGATTATCAATATCAACAATACAAAACAACACCAAATCAAACCCATTTAATACTACCAATATGGCAAATAACCACCAAGTAGGTACACTGGGGAAAAGCAATGTAAAACATCTTCTTGGATGATCAAGCAAAAACCCAAGTGATTCCTTGTATAAACTCAATGGACGTGCCAACTTGAACATAATCCAAATAATAAATCGTAAAAGTACTGGGAACCCAGTGTTTCCAATCACAATAAAGAATGAACAAACCACCAACACAAAAGACGATTGATTGAACGAACTCATCGAGTCTGGAGTTAACGTAAGTCCCAAATCATTGAATGACGATTGTGCGGTGAAAAACGCCCACCACGCAGGAGAAATATGATTGGTTGCTAAAATTGCCTGGTAGTCTGGCATGCAATAGATCCAAATTACCAACATAACTGCTGCCATTATATGATACCCAACATAATAAGCAACAATAATTTTTATCAAAAGTTTAACCGCACGATATTCTACCCCACCAAGCTCCTCCTTTTGCTCTTCTGTAAGATAAACAAATGTCGAATTACGACCAACTGTGGGAGTCCATGATAAGTAGTTTGCACTCATCGTTCGACTGAGATGGCTGACATTGGACATGCCGTCAGTTTCTTCATCTTCAGTATCATAATAGGTGGAGCGCGAACGGTGGCCATGGAATGGATGTGATGAATCATTCACTGTGGATGGAGCTGCTAAGCCCGGAGTCTTGATCTTTCTCATGTCTGTTCTTCTGTTTCTCCTCAGCTTTTTCTTACCACGTTTCTTGGGTTTAGGCAATTCCAAAAAGGTGGTTGCCTTTTCCACATCCATTGTATTACTTCTTTTATGGAATTTTTGTCCATCAGTGGCATCCTTGGAGGGGAGTTCCAAGTTTGATACCACTCTTTTAATGTTATCAGCCTCTTCATCATCATCATCATCATCATCTAATATTGCGGTATCGTCGCCTTCGTCATTAGCGTCGTCGTT
Organism: Hemisphaericaspora xylanilytica; assembly: GCA_030563365.1. Taxonomy (NCBI): domain Eukaryota; kingdom Fungi; phylum Ascomycota; class Pichiomycetes; order Serinales; family Debaryomycetaceae; genus Hemisphaericaspora; species Hemisphaericaspora xylanilytica. Next base: position 11,712 of record JAKUCC010000606.1, on the reverse strand, counting down.
TTCATCATCGGAATGTCCGTCATCATCGCCCTCATCACCATCATCATCATCGTCATCATCATTCTCATTTTCATCTTCGTCATCCGCATCAATGTCAGTAATTTCACCATGATAGTCATCGTCTCTTTCCGAGTCAATAGAAGCATCGTCATCGTCGGCTTCTTCCTCGCTAGCGGATAATGCTCTTTGGTTCGAAAACGTCTTTCTTAATTTTTGAGTCCATGGATGATAATGTTTTCGTCTCCTACCCAAACTGACATGATTAGGTAAGCTTAATTTATCCTTTAATTGTATCCCTGCGTTTGAAATAAACTTCTTCTTAGTTACAAAAATGTTATCGGAATGCTCAACTTCATTGGGTGGTTTTATAATCAAGACTTCATCATCATCACTGATTGCTGCCCCTGGAGTATGAGCGGACATTGTTGGGGTTACTGGTTGTGACGATGAGAATAATTGGGTAGAAAATCTTCTTACTCTAGATGGTGAATTCAACCCCGTAAATTGAATGGTTGGTGTATTAGATCCTTGATTTCTTTGTCTTTGCTTTTCCTGTTCTTGTCTCTCCTTCATCATTTTGATTGATCGATACATATCTTGAGGATCAACAGATTTTCTTCTTTTATTAGGAGGTTGAGGCAAATTACCAAATTTAATACCATGTTCATCCTTTTGGTTGGTTTCATGATCTGAATCCTTGGCATCATGTTTAGATGAAGAGGATGCAGTTGTGCTATTCAACTCTGCTTCTTTATCTTCTTCAGGGAAGAAGCCAATATCCTGGTTATTTCTTGTATTCTTTGCCAAATCGGGATCATTTCTATCGGAACCAAACGTTGATTCTGTTCTTTGTTTTGCAATAGTTGCCGATCGTCTCATTTTAAAATCTGCCTTTGATTTTTCCTTAATATTATCGAAATGACGTTCAAAATAATACAATCTTACAAATAACAATGAACCATGGATGAAGATAGGGGTAGTCAATGTGGCAATAATATAGAGCATGATTTGTTGGTATAAGGATATCGTCATGACATCGACTGTATTCAACCCTGCTTGAGTGGATGCACCGGCAGTGAAGAACAAGATATCGATATATGCCACTGTTTTCACTGGGTACACAATTGCTGAGCCTAAGAACACCATCATTAGAATGTAAAAGTAGTGGACTGCTCTAAAGTTTGGTAGTAATACTCTTGCATAAGGATAAATGGTGGAAGCAATCACATGAATCCCACTTCTTATTCGGAAACCAATAGCCAAGTTTCTTCGTCTTCTGTTTATTTGGTGATACAAGTCTGCAAGGGTCATATTGAGTTGTAGTGATAGTGCATATATTAAGTTGGGTGTATGTTTGTCTTTAGCCTATAAACGGGTGGAACTTTTGCTGCTAAAATTAAATGGTCAATCCACACGAACTTATATACAATCTAATAAATCTTATAAGTTAAGAAAAAATCAGACAGTCAGACAGACAGACATAAAATGAGTGATGATGATGATCGGTTTTTTATTTTTACAACCAAAAAACAATAAAATAAAATAAAATAAAAATAAAATAAAAAAGAAATTAGGTCACGTGGTGTTAATACTAACCGCCCACACTCTAAATCACTCACTCACTCACTCACACTCATACACACATTGACATTAAACGTTTAATATGCGAATGTCTCAAACAAGTTACCATTATTTCATCACGATGATCATACTAGAATATTGGAGATAATGGAAACCACCACCTTTCGTTTCATCACATCTTGTTCTCCTCTCCTTTCTCTTGTTAGACTTGTACTTTTTTGGGTAAATGCGCTATTTCTTCTGAAATTTATCTACAGAAAACACCCGCAAGCCACAATAGAGAACAGGCGGGATTTTTACCCAACCCTTTTCACTATTTACACACTGACTGACACATCCATACACTCACACACAAACAGTAAACTGAGAGAGACGCGCATTCCATTTCCCCGTTTTAGAAAAGGAGGTATTACACACACACAATAGCTGGTAGTACCTCAATAACCACATGGTTAATGTCATATTATGTCCGATTATGCTCAGCTCAGCCATTAAGTTTCGTTTACGGGTTGGTTATTTATTTTTGTTTTCTTTATTCTGTTTATTATTTTTCACCAAATCTGAAAATCTCCGTAATGAGAATCAACTGGTAATGTTCGTAATGGCAGAGATTGTTGATTATCTCTTTGAAGTAAACCGTAATGGACAAAGATATGGAATGTGTAGGACGCCTGAATAAGTGATTCTATTGCCGGAGACTGTGGCTTAAAATAATTCAAGGTTTTCGCAGTGTTACTAATCCTTAACAAACACATTAGTCATTAAGTGGTCTGTCCATTGATAATAATGCAAACTAGTTGTATTGCATCCCAGACTTCTCTAGTTTAATAATTATCCCAAGTTATGTTCTCGGCCTAGCTCTCTATATTCGTAAATACGCGTACAAGTATACTCAGATCAGAATTGGACGACTTGCTAAGAAGATGTAACCACAGACCACCTCCCCCCCTCTGTTTAGTAAGTATAGAGTAAGCACAGACCACCCCCGCTGTTTAGTAAGTGTAGTATAATGAAGTTTGCTAAAAATCACCACTGGGGATCTAAACTTCGAGTAGTATCTTGTCTTCTTCTTTTGAATTCATTTCTTGTGGTTCTGTAGTATCTTCTATGTCTCCGTTTAGAGATTGGATGTCAGAGAATCATTGAATATTTTCCAATCTCTAAATAACATGGATTGCAAACAAAGTAATTATCGTTTAAGCATTTCCAATGATAACTTCTTTCCAGTTGTCTTGCATTACATTGATTTGGTTAGTTAGTTTGTTCGTTTTCTTTTGATTGTTGCAAAAATTGGATCCAATCTTTTGTTAAACATGTTTTCTTGTTTTTTTTTATTGTGCCGTGCTGCAAATAGAAACACACACCATCATCTTTTTACTACCAACTATAACAATACACTGAGATTTCTACTACTAAACAGAGTAATCAATAAGGGTTGGAAGAAATAGTCAACCATTATTACTGAGACTCCTGCTAGTTAGTGAAAAAAGTAGCGTTGTACTAAATAATCATTGATGAATCTCCGTCTACTTTAAAAAAAAAAACCAACAAAAACAAAACTATCCTAATCAAAGAGAAAGAACGGATATTTGGAAAGATACAGTTGAATTGGGACTTGGGGTGATGATGTAGTTTCAGTTAGTAGTAGTAGTAGTAGTAGTAGTAGTAGTCGTGGTTGGTCCCATTTCACTAACAAACGAAGTCAAAGTCTCATTAACAATAACAAAAAAAAAAAAATCAATTAAAAAATAATGGTGAGGTCACCACTGGAAAACTATCCACAAAGTTAAGGATTAGTAGGAACTTCGGTTTTATTAGGGTTGTCCAAAGAGGTGTTCATCTCATCTCAACACAGATAAAACGAGAATTACAAAAGAGAAGGGGATGGAGCAAAGACACGACGTTGGTGAAATGATAGTTTAGCTAACCATCCGAGAAAGGTTATTACCATATACAACCAATGGGATTGAATGTAAGGCAATATTCATTTGACTTTTGCAGTCGGCAATACTCATAATGAGTCAAATTACGAGGAATTTGGGCTTAATACTCCATTATTTCCGAGGGGGCGGCAGAGCCGTTGTATTAGCGATGGTTTTGATGAATACACATTTATGCAAGGCAAGTGACGTAGGTTATGACCAAACACACACCCTCGGAATTGCCTGCTCATCGCAAAACACAAGAAAACTTGTATAAGACATACACAATTTAAGTGAGATCCGGTGGTGAAAAATTTGGAAAAATCACAAAACCAAAAAATTTTTCACATCTTTGTTTCTTTTACTCTGTTACAATTAGAGTATTACAGAGGATGTGATGATGAGCTTGCAGTTGAGTAAACAGGATAGGCAGACAGTATAAATAGAGTTGAAAAGTCCATGTAATTTTCAATTAACTAAATTTTGTTCATTATTTTATTTTTATTTTATTTTCCTTTCTTCTTCTTCTCTTCTCTCTTTCTTCTCTCTTCTCTTCTTCTCTTCTCCTTCTTCTCTTCTCCTTCTTCTCTTCTCCTTCTTCTCTTCTCTTTCTCAACAATTATCAATTCCCCCAAAGTATAATTGCAACCAATTTTAGCATATTAAGTTAATCTTATAGAATAGTAAGTAAACACTCCAGTCGAACTGCTAATTGTTGAGAAAGAACAAGGATAAACCCATAATTTCATAAACTTACACTACTCCCCCAATTCCTACTCCACTTTTTCAGAGATGTCTGGATTATCTACTAGACATCGGCTTAGTTGGATCTAGTCGTACCCCCCACCCAATCAACCTATCAAGATTCTTGCTCATCCCGTGTGTTGTGTCAACATGAAACCCAAAAAAAGAAATGCAAAAAAAATTAACCGCGATGACAAAAAAAGTATCACAAAAAAAATCTGAAAAATTTCAAGCCAACTTCAACTTCATCACCACAAGACTCATCACCAAAACACTTGTTGTCTATCCCCCCCCTTTTACATTCTTTCTTATCATCACCAATCGAAAGGACATCCAATACTAACAACTCACTCAAACAGCTTAATTATAGTACTGAACTTCCGTTTTCTTTTTTTGCCCCAAAAGTTTTTCCCCCATCTTAGATTATCAAAAGAAAACCAGGTACAAGCCAACCCATTTGAACTTAACTTAATACTGTTTAATTTTGCATTATAAATAACTACTACAAACAACCTTTTAATAGATTTACAAAACAAAAAATGCCTAGTCAAATCTCATGTCCAATTTCCCCACCAATGGAATCCACTGGTGATCGTTTAATGACTTTAGAAACTCACGATGGTGTTGCTCTTCAAGGTTACTCATTTGGTGCCGAAGTTCCAACTGCCGGTGAAGTTGTTTTCCAAACTGGTATGGTTGGTTATCCAGAATCCATCACTGATCCATCTTATGAAGGTCAAATCTTGGTGATTACTTATCCATTAGTTGGTAATTATGGTGTTCCTGATCGTGAATTATTAGATGATGATTATTTACCAGCATTACCAAAATACTTTGAATCAAACAGAATCCATATTGCTGGTTTAGTCGTTGCTCACTATACTGAAGAATATTCTCATTATTTAGCTAAATCATCTTTGGGTCAATGGTTAAAGAGAGAAGGTATTCCAGCTATTTATGGTGTTGATACCAGAGCTATCACCAAGAGATTAAGAGAAAAGGGTTCTACTTTGGGTAGATTAGCATTACAAAAGACTGAATTCCCATCCCAACAAATCTTGAAGAGTACTGCCGCCGGTGATGATTGGGAACAATACTTTGAAGTTCCAGAATGGGATGATCCAAATGTCAAGAACTTGGTTGCCAAAGTCTCAACCAAGAAACCAGTGTTGTACACTCCAAAGGAAAATGTCAAATTAGGTAAGAATGGTAAACCAATTAGAATTGTTGCCGTTGATGTTGGTATGAAATACAATCAAATTAGATGTTTTGTTAGACGTGGAGTTGAATTATTAGTCGTCCCATGGGATTATGACTTCACTACCGAAGAATACGATGGGCTATTCATTTCCAACGGTCCTGGTGATCCAGCTGTTATGGAATCTACTGTTGAACGTTTATCCAAGGTATTAGCTGAAGGTAAAACTCCAATTTTCGGTATTTGTTTAGGTCATCAATTATTAGCTCGTGCCAGTGGTGCTTCTACTTTGAAATTGAAATTCGGTAATCGTGGTCACAATATTCCATGTACATCCACCATCTCCGGTCGTTGTTATATCACATCTCAAAACCATGGTTATGCTGTTGATACCAAGACTTTAACTAACGGTTGGAAAGAATTATTCGTTAATGCCAATGATGGTTCCAATGAAGGTGTTTATCATGAATCCAAACCATTCTTTTCCGTTCAATTCCATCCTGAATCCACTCCAGGTCCAAGAGATACCGAATTCTTATTTGACGTTTTCATCAATTCCGTGGTTGATTTCAATGCTACTGGTGTTTACAAGCAAGTTTCATTCCCAGGGGGTTTATTAGCCGATAACAGAGCTGCTCATCCAAAGGTTGATGTCAAGAAGGTCTTGGTCTTGGGTTCTGGTGGGTTATCCATTGGTCAAGCTGGTGAATTCGATTATTCTGGTTCTCAAGCCATTAAAGCTTTGAAGGAAGAAGGTATTTACACTATTTTAATCAATCCAAATATTGCCACTATTCAAACTTCCAAGGGTTTGGCCGACAAGGTTTACTTTTTACCAGTTACTCCAGAATTTGTTAGAAAGGTTATCCAACATGAACGTCCAGATGGTATTTACTGTACTTTTGGTGGTCAAACTGCATTATCAGTTGGTATTGCCTTAAAGGATGAATTTGAATCTTTAGGAGTTAAAGTCTTGGGTACTCAAATCGAAACTGTTATCACCACTGAAGATCGTGAATTATTTGCCAATGCCATGGCTGAAATTGGAGAAAAGTGTGCTAGATCCGAAGCCGTCAACAATGTTAAAGAAGCCATCGATGCTGCTAATGCCATTGGATATCCATTGATTGTTAGAGCTGCTTATGCCTTAGGTGGGTTAGGTTCTGGTTTTGCCGACAATGAAGAAGAATTAGTTGCATTATGTAATAAAGCCTTTGCTACATCTCCACAAGTTTTGGTTGAAAGATCCATGAAGGGTTGGAAGGAAGTTGAATATGAAGTTGTTAGAGACGCGTTCGATAACTGTATTACCGTCTGTAATATGGAAAACTTTGATCCATTGGGTATTCATACTGGTGATTCTATTGTGGTTGCTCCTTCTCAAACTTTATCCGATGAAGATTATAACATGTTAAGAACTACTGCTGTTAATGTTATTAGACACTTGGGAGTTGTTGGTGAATGTAACATCCAATATGCTTTGAATCCATTCTCCAAGGAATACTGTATTATTGAAGTTAATGCCAGATTATCTCGTTCTTCAGCTTTAGCCTCCAAGGCCACTGGTTATCCATTAGCTTATACCGCTGCCAAATTAGGTCTTAACATCCCATTGAATGAAATTAAGAACTCAGTTACCAAGTCCACTTGTGCATGTTTCGAACCATCATTAGATTATGTTGTTGTTAAGATTCCAAGATGGGATTTAAAAAAGTTCACCAGAGTCTCCTCATTATTATCCTCATCCATGAAATCCGTTGGTGAAGTCATGTCCATTGGTCGTACATTCGAAGAAGCTATTCAAAAGGCAATTAGATCAGTTGATTATCAAAACTTGGGTTTCAACAAGACTGCAGCATTAATGTCAATTGATATCGATCAAGAATTACAAACTCCTTCTGATCAACGTTTGTTCGCAATTGCTAATGCTTTAAGTGATGGTTATTCCGTGGATAAGGTTTGGAAATTGACTAATATTGATAAATGGTTCTTGAACAAATTGGATGGATTGATCAAATTTGGAAATCAAATTGCTTCATATGTTGATTTAGAAAAATTACCAATTGAAATCTTAAGACAAGCCAAACAATTAGGATTTGAAGATAGACAAATTGCCAAATTCTTGGACTCCAATGAAATGAATGTTAGAAGATTTAGAAAGGAAGCTGGTATTATTCCATTTGTTAAGCAAATCGATACTGTTGCTGCTGAATTCCCAGCCTTCACCAATTATTTATACATTACTTACAATGCTGATTCTTCTGATGTTAAGTTTGATGAACATGGGGTTATTGTTTTAGGTTCCGGGGTTTACAGAATTGGTTCCTCGGTTGAATTCGATTGGTGTGCAGTTAGAGCTATTAGAACCTTACGTGAAAATGGTACCAAGACAATCATGGTCAATTACAACCCAGAAACTGTTTCTACCGATTATGATGAAGCTGATAGATTATATTTCGAAACTATTAACTTGGAAAGAGTGTTGGATATTTATGATTTGGAACAATCTGCCGGTGTTATCATTTCCATGGGTGGTCAAACCTCAAATAACATTGCCTTGCCATTACATAGACAAAGTGTTAAGATCTTGGGTACATCTCCAGAAATGATTGATTCTGCTGAAAACAGATATAAATTCTCAAGAATGTTGGATAGAATTGGTGTTGATCAACCAGCATGGAAGGAATTAACTTCGATTGATGAAGCTGAAGATTTTGCTGAAAAGGTTGGTTATCCAGTCTTGGTTCGTCCATCTTATGTCTTATCTGGTGCCGCCATGAACACCGTTTACTCCAAGGATGATTTAGCTTCATACTTATCCCAAGCCGTTGATGTTTCTCCAGATTATCCAGTTGTCATCACCAAATATATTGAAAATGCCAAAGAAATCGAAATGGATGCCGTTGCCAAGGATGGTCAAATGATTATGCATGTTGTTTCTGAACACGTTGAAAATGCCGGTGTCCACTCGGGTGATGCTACTTTGATTGTTCCACCACAAGATTTAGATCCAGAAACCGTTAGAAGAATCGTCGAAGCTACTGCTAAGATTGGTAAGGCATTGGATATTACTGGTCCATACAATATTCAATTCATTGCTAAGGATAACGATATCAAGGTTATTGAATGTAATGTTAGAGCATCAAGATCATTCCCATTCATCTCCAAGGTTGTTGGTACTGATTTGATTGAAATGGCCACCAAGGCAATCATGGATATGCCAGTTGTTCCTTACCCAGGTGAAAAATTACCAGAAGATTATTGTGCAGTTAAGGTTCCACAATTCTCATTCTCAAGATTGGCTGGTGCTGATCCAGTGTTGGGGGTTGAAATGGCAAGTACTGGTGAAGTTGCCACTTTTGGTAGAAACAAATATGAAGCTTATTTGAAATCATTAATTTCCACTGGATTCAAATTACCAAAGAAGAACATCTTATTCTCGATTGGTTCTTATAAGGAAAAGCAAGAATTATTACCATCAATTGCCAAATTACATGAATTAGGTTTCAAGATCTTTGCTACTGCTGGTACTGCTGATTTTATTAAGGAACATGGTATCCCAGTTCATTATTTGGAAGTTTTAAGTAAAGATGAAGATCAAAAATCCGAATATTCCTTGACTCAACATTTAGCCAACAACTTGATTGATTTATACGTTAACTTACCATCATCCAACCGATTCCGTCGTCCAGCATCATACATGTCCAAGGGTTATGAATCTCGTCGTATGGCCGTCGATTATGCCGTTCCATTAGTCACCAATGTTAAGTGTGCCAAATTATTAGTTGAAGCCATTGCCAGAAAGATCCCATTGGAAGTTTCCAACCGTGATGCTCAAACTTCTCATGGTACTGCCATCTTACCAGGTTTAATCAACGTTGCATCATTCACCACCTCATTCGATGATATTGAAGCCGTTTCCAAAAAGGCTCTTGCTGCTGGGTTCACCTTCAATGGATATTTACCAACCATCAAGGACAAACACGTTGCTGTTTCTGATTTCACCTCATTAGTCAAAGCCATTGATGCTGCTGGTGGTAGTGCATTCACTGATTTCTCAGTTGCCATTGCTGGTTTACAATCCAATGTTTCCAATGTTGCTGATGCTGCCGACAATGCTGGTGCCTTGGTGTTATCGTCATCCAACTTTGTTGATGAAAAGGTTGCTTCAATTGCTAGTCATTTCGCCACCTGGCCAGAATCCAAACCAATTGTCTCCGATGCCAGTGGTACTGATTTAGCTTCGGTTTTATTATTGGCTTCATTATACAATAGATCGGTTCACATTACTGGCGTTTCATCCAAGGAAGATTTAGAATTGATTAAGATGGCTCAAGCTAAGGAATTGAAGGTTACTTCTGATGTTGCTGTTCTTGCATTGTTTGTTTCTCAAGATGAATTAGATATTGATATTTTACCATCAAAGGAAGACCAAGAATACTTGTGGAAGAATTTGGATGCAATTGATTGTTTTACTGTTGGTAACTTACCTTACTTGGTTGCTAAGGCTGCTGGTCAAGATATTGTTCCAGGTGTTGGAATTGCTGAAACCATTCCATTGTTATTATCCGCTGTTGAAGAAAAGAAACTTACCATTGATGATATCATTACCAAGTTCCACGATAATCCAGCCAAGATCTTCAACATTCCAAAACAAGATGCCCAAGTTGAAATTGATTTAGACAGATTTGTTGCTGCTGATGTCAAGCCATCATTTGCTGGTCTTGAAGCATTGAAATTAAGAGGTGCAGTTGAACGTGTCTCCTTCCATGGTGAAACCGTTGTCTTAGATGGTAAAGTGTTAGTTCAAGATGCATTGGGTCAAAATGAAGCCGTCACCAGAAGTAGATTCGCATCAGTTACTCCAGTTCCACAATCACCATTATTAGCTCACAAGGCCAGAGTCTCCTTCACCACCGCCGACAATCTCCGTCGTCCATCATTCATCAAGGAACCAACTCCACAACAACCAGTTCCAGCCGAATTTGAAAGATTAGGATCAGAATTAGTATCTCAACCAATTGCAGGTATGGGTGAAATTGCCGCTTTGAGTGATTACATCAGAAAGAACAATTCCTTCTTACGTAACTCCATCTTATCAGTCAAGGACATCACTAGAGCTGATTTACATGCATTATTCACCGTGGCTCAAGAAATGAGATTGGCAGTTGAAAGAAACGGTGGGTTAGATATCTTACAAGGTAGAATTTTAGCCACCATGTTTTATGAACCATCCACTAGAACCTCAACTTCATTCGATGCCGCTATGCAAAGATTAGGTGGTAAGGTTGTCGCTGTTGATTCCGCATCTTCTTCAGTTAAAAAGGGAGAAACTTTACAAGATACCATTAGAACCTTGGCTTGTTATGCTGATGCTATTGTATTGAGACATCCATCGGGTGAATCTGCCGATGTTGCTGCCAAGTATTCTCCAGTTCCAATCATCAATGCTGGTAATGGTTCCAAAGAACATCCAACCCAAGCCTTATTAGATTTATTCACCATTAGAGAAGAATTAGGTACGGTTAATGGCATCACAGTTACATTCATGGGTGATTTGAAGTATGGTAGACCAGTTCATTCCTTATGTCAATTATTACGTCATTACCACGTTAAGGTCCAATTAGTTGCTCCTAAGGAATTAGCCATCCCTGCTGACATTAGAGATTTCTTGATCAAGAATAATATGTTGGTTGCTGAATCAGAACAATTAACCAAGGAAATCATTGCCAAGTCCGACGTGTTGTATTGTACCAGAGTGCAAGAGGAAAGATTTGCTGATAGGGAACAATACTTGAGATTGAAGGATACTTATATTGTCGACAATAAGATCTTGAACGATGCTAAACAACACATGTGTGTTATGCATCCATTACCAAGAACTAATGAGATTAGAGAAGAGGTTGATTTTGATCAAAGAGCCGCTTATTTCAGACAAATGAGACATGGATTATTCATTAGAATGGCATTGTTGGCCATGGTCATTGGTGTTGATTTTTAGATAATCAAGATCGAAACGGAGAGTTAAATGGAAAATAGAAGTTGCACATACATACGATTGGGGAATTGTTATTTTTAATACATTCATAATTTGATTTTTTATAGATTGGTTTGAAAAGTCCTTGTTACATATATGAAAGAGAGTTCTAGATGGTATTTTGGGTTATAAAGTCCTGGTATGGTTACAAATTGTATTTCGGGGGAAATTACATTTGATCTTTATGGTATTTATATTATCACATATCATTCTTGATTCCAGATATTTTT
>JAKUCC010000605.1:0-27472 GCA_030563365.1 Hemisphaericaspora xylanilytica | reverse complement strand
ACATTGTTAACTCATTATTACAAGCTAGGACATCTGCAAAAGATTCATTATTCAGTGTTGGTATCAAACTCCAACAATCATCAAGAGTTACTAGAATTAGAATTGAAGATAAGACATGAGAATCCTAATATATTAATTACATATTATAACAAGTGTTTGTACTATTTTTCATTTGATCACAATCATCATGACAATCGACTTCTTAATCGAGTACTCGACAGTTACACCAATTTGCAAATCAAATTCTCCAATTCGATTACATCTGATCAGTTTGGAAACCCCCCAAAGGCTTCCAGTGATAATACTAATGATCATTTTTTCCCATTTGAACCATTAAGCTTTCTAAAAGCAGTTAAGAAGATGGTGTTGTACGAACTATCGCGGCGAGGTACGGTGGAATTGTTTGGAAATTATTGTGTTATAAGCGAAGATGAAAGGACATATTCCATCTTATGCATAGATCCTATACTCTTCCCCAATGGAGATTTAATGTTGTCTTGTGTACAGCGAGAGCCAATTAGGTTGTTTGGAAATATGTCATTTACTGATTTACCAGAAGACCAGAATTTTGTGATATACCTTATACCTAGTGGGATCAGATGTCATTTATTTGATCCGATTGATATTCAAAATAATTATGTGGATATGAACAACCAGGATAATGAAGACCTTCTAAGATTACTAACACTCAGTACAGGAATTGAGTACCAATCGAAAAGTGATCTAGTTTGGTTGAAATTGATCCCAAATTTAAAACATTTGAATAATCAAGCATCCCCAATTGCAAAATTTGTTCATACAGTAGAAAATAGAAAGTTCATAATATGGCCCTGGAGGTTGTGTTTATTACAATTGGGGAAAATTGAACAACTACCTGAAGAAACCCGAACCACTGATATGCCAAAATCATGTAACCCTCTTAGCTTGATTTCGGAATTTATGGACTTTCATGTATCGTGCAATAGAGAGCAACTGGAACAGCAGCAACAGCTACAGCAACAGCAACTCCCTCAGGAACAAAGGCCACTGACAACAGGTCCATTCAATATACCAAGCGTGCCTTCTTCGATAGGCGATATAGGTTCAGTCGGGGCAATGGGGACAATGGATGCTCCAAAGGACACAAATTCTATTGATATTAACATGAACACGCCCATAGGAGTAGATATCTTCAATCTACAGAGTACTGACGCTTTTTTCAAAACCGAGAATGGTCTGGAGGCAAAGGCACAAGAACCCACAGCCTCAAATGAGCACGACCAAGATGAAGATAATATGGAGATTGACGATTTATTTGGAGGAGATAGTGGAGATGAAGAGGATGAAGAGGAATCAACAGAACAAGGAATCCTGGTTATTAAGGAAGAAGAAGAGAAAAACAAATCAGCAAGTGAAGATCCAACTAATTCCGTAGCACCAGAGAATTTTGATGAATTATTTGAGATGGAAGGAAACACAAAGGGGAACGAAGAAGACAAAAAGGAAGCTTCAACTGTGTTAAAAGACCTGTTGAAGAAGCCTTATTTTGAAATCCCGAAAGAAGAGATGATGATATCAAAGTATATTAGTCCCGATTACAAAGATCCTGGAGCACCCTTGCCGATAGTGCCAACACCGTTTATCCTGTCAATGGCTTCCCAATCGGCGGCAACCACGAATCCTCCATCTGCATACCCAATGCCCGATAATCAAGATTACCCTGAGGAATCCAATGTCCCTGTTAATACCATTCAATCGGCACCTCATCTGCTGGTACCCAAACAGAAGTCGGTATTTTCTCCTATTTTATTCAACCCTATCATTAAGAGTAATATAGATACAAAGTATGGAAAAGGTGGAAAGTTTTATGTTGACCGAGAATCATCGGTGGATCCAACGATTGATAAAAAGAGACGAGAAATCAGAGCAACAAGCGTAAGTGGATTGGAAATTTCGTTCAATAGAGAAGGAGAAACAAAACAACAAAAGCCTTCTTCATTAGAAGATATAATTGATTCCGAATCTCCAAGCGAAGAAAGTGATGTAGACGAGGAAGTTATCGAGGAGGATATGGCAAATTCTCCACCATTGAAGTTGAACACCTATGATGATTCGGCCTTTTACAGTTCTGGAGTTATGGGACCAGTGGTCAATGGAAACAACCCATCAACCATGCCTCCTATACCAGGGGAACTACCATCATCTGGTAATGTAATCGATAAACCCGGTTATAATGCAGCGATGCATACAGGTGGTTTTGGGTCGCCATTTACAAACCAATTGGCCAAATTTCCCGCTTTAAGAGCAGAATCACCCTTCTCGTCTCATGAAATGCAACTGGTAATGTCTCCTATTGATTTCGAGGCAGCAAGAATGCAACAGACCCCGAGACTAGCACCAGTCGTAACTCAGTCAGAGGCCCCGGCTAGCAAGGGAACAAGCTCAGAAACGTCACCGCTTAAGCTGATGAATGAATCTTCGAACTATTTGCCATTAATTCTTCGGAGCATCAATATTTCCACTATCCCGAATATGTACTTAATGAACAATTTGACCAGCAAGCAACTTTTGCCGTCTTTCACTATAAATGTGGATGATTTGGACAATGATCTTGAGATAACAAAAAGCAATGAAATGATAATAAAGTATGAACATCTTCGAGAATTTCTTAACTTTTTGTCACCAAATATTGTTTATGATTTTGGACTGATTAAGACGAAGCAGGATTTACAATTTTATCGTCATGATACAATTCACACAAGGTCAGATATATCTTCGAATTTCATTAGGTATCACACTCCACCCAATTTTTTTAAGCATGCATTTGGTGAGGTTTTCCCCCTCTCATATAGAGTCAATATGATTGAGTTTTTGAGGGATTATCAAGAGTTGGAAAGTGAGGATTCATTGGATAATCAATTAAGCTTCTTGGAGGATATCACTAACGATGATGAATTTGATGATCCGAAGAAAATGTATAAGAAATTGAAATCATTAGAGTGGGATTCATTTGACTTAGATAATACAAACAAGGAAGCATTTGAAAGATACAAAGAAATAAATACCAGACTTAATGCAAGCACTATCCCAGATAAAGAATCATGTTTCAAGTTGCCCATTGTGAAAACTAAGATACTAAAGAATAATAATATAATTAATCTTAATAGTATTGGTTTGGATTATTGGAAATATTTGAATTTTAGCCCTGTTCGTGACCAAAAGAATTTTCAAGTTTTAGTAATTGATGAAGGATGTGGGGATCATGAAAATTGTGCCAATGAATTTATTGATCTACTCTCATACAACTATAGTGAATGCAATTTCGGAAACATTTCTAGAGTCAATCTATCCACTGTCGAAACGAGACCAGACCTTGAATCAATTGGGAATGGAGTGCTAATTATAAACAGAGAAAAAGAACAGTCATATAATGAGTTTTATATTCAAGCAAATAAGAGACTTATATCATTGGTTGAGTTGATAAAATTAGATCTTATCAATAAGACTAATAATTTTGAGTTCGATAGACCATTGTTGCTTTTATTTATCAATTATAGTAAGAGTCTCAATTCTGCCCTTCAAATTTGCAAAATATTCCGAAATTTTAAGGTTGCCTTGACTCAGCACCAGTTACCATTAGTTCAAATCTTCAGCAAAATAATTCCTTCGTCATTGATTGTGAAAAGACATTACGGAGAAACACGGTTGAAAGTCATTAGTAATTACAAATTAACTAGGCTTTCGATGAATCTTTATAATGAATGTCCCAATGATTTAACAAATAATGATATTTCGAAATATGTTTATACTTCGATTGTACGGGAACCACCTACAAAGATTCAATTCAAATTCATGAATTCGTCAGCAAAAGACAACAATTTCAACGATGATATCTTTTTGCACCTTGCCTATGAAGCTTCAATCGACAAGAAATGGTTTGCTGCAGCATGGTCAGATCCATTCGGTTCGGTCGCATACACTAAGTCATGGTATTGTCTGAATCCTTCATCAAATGCTTCAAATGGGCACTATCGAGGCGATCCTTCTGATATTACAAGCATTAGCGATGATATTTGGAATATTTCACTTGATATGTTTAAAATTTTGAATGACGAAATGAATAAGAAAGGAACAACACTTGGTGGGAAGAAGTTCTTGGTATTAACGAGAGTTAATAGTATTATTCCCGATGAAGAATTGGTGCAATGGAAGCGTTTGAGTATCAAACATAAAGAAATATCCTTAATCGTATTATCAGTAGGGCAGGCTCCAAAGTTGGTATTTTCAGGTGATTGTACCATGCAACTGACATCGGAAAATAGTGAATCTCCAGTTGGATTATTTTCCATCAATGTTGGCACACAAATGAGAGATAACACACCACTATCGCAGGATCGAGAGAACTTTTTCAAGGCATTTACTACTTCTGACAACCTGTCGCCAGGAAATCCAGCAAGCGCAATGGTTACTTCCCCCAATGGATTGATTTTTCATTCTCCGCAACAGTTTGTAAATGTCCCCGCAAATTTCCTATCACCACAAGACCCATCATTGGGAGGAATCTCAAATATAGGTATCAGTAACTCTGTTGGGGCAGATATGAACCTTCATGATCCTGAATCCGAAATTATGGCAATTATACCAAAAATTGCATTGCCATCATTTAATTCTCCTTCACGATTAGGAATGAAGATTGGCTATTTGGTTAAAGAATGGGATAGAGAGCATCATGATGGTGAGTCTATGTCTTATTTAGCATTTGAAGTTAATTTACTCAGCTGCTCGAATTATTGGGATTTGGATGTTCTTATGACCCTCATTCTTAATCACTATAAAAAAATGATTGCATTGAATGATATATTATGCATGCGGGACATCGATGGGAAAATGATTGTAAGCGAAGAGAAGGAAGTGAATGAGAGCATTGCCAATTACGAAATCAGCGGCTTAGTACCTTGGCATATTGCTGCTGTAGGGAAATCATTGGAATATTTGGTTCATATATATGTAGAAGAGTAAAATCAATGATTAAGGTTTAGAAAAGTAGTCACGTGTATTCCATATTTTTTTTCTTTTTTTTTGGGTAAGCTCTGTCTTTTTAGTTTTGAAATCTGTTGCCAAATTTTTCCTCCATTGACCAATACTTATAATCAACGACAACCTGTTGAACATTAAGACATGTCTGATAATACAACACCAGGTGTTATTAAACGTGAAGATCCGGATTCGGATAAGATTGATGACGCTCCTTCCAATGAGAACGAGTTGACATTCGATGAAGAATTCAGAAGAGCTGATCAAGAACAAGAAGAGGAGGAAAACTCCTTGGGTGTTAAGCGCAAGAGAGAAGACGAAGGCGATATTCAAAACGAAGATGCAGAAGGAGCGGAAGACGAAGACGAAGATGATAATGAGGATGATGAGGATGATGAAGACGAAGATGAGGATGATGAAGTTGGTGGAAGAAAGAGAAAGAGAAGAAGAGGAGCAAACCAGTTTATTGATATCGAAGCCGAAGTTGATGACGAAGAAGAGGAAGAACTTGATGAAGAGGATGAAGAAGCGGAATTGCTACGTGAACAGTTCATCGCGGAAGATCACGCAGTTGATGAGAATGACAAAGCACACCGTGATGATAGATTACATCGAGAATATGATCGTCGTCGTCAAGCTGCTGAAGATCAAGATGCAGAGCAATTGGCAGAAACATTGAAACAGAGATATAGAAAAACCCACGTGGTTTATAGAGGCGAAACTGCAACAAGTGGTACCGTTTCACAGAAATTGTTAATGCCCTCGATCAATGATCCATCCATTTATGCCATTAGATGTACACCAGGTAGAGAAAAAGACTTGGTCCGTAAGTTGTATGAAAAGAAGAGAACTTTGGATAGGCTGAACAATCCAATGGATATTTTGACTGTTTTCCAAAGAGATGCATTTAGAGGATACATTTATATCGAAGCAAAGAGACCAGATGCAATTGATAAAGCGCTTGTTGGTATGGTTAATGTTTATGTAAGAGACAAGCTATTGGTTCCAGTTAAGGAATATCCAGATTTATTGAAGCAAGTGAAATCTTCTGATGTTGAACTCGTTCCTGGGATTTATGTTAGAATCACAAGAGGGAAATATAAGGGTGATCTTGCGGTTGTCGATAATTTGTCAGAAAATGGGCTCGATGTCCGTTGTAAACTTGTGCCTAGACTCGATTATGGTAGAAATGATGAAGTGGATAGAGAAGGAAGAAAAATAAAGCTGAAGGTTAGACCCTTACCAAGACTTTTTAACGAACAAGAAGCAAGAATGTATGATGGGGACTTCTTACAACCTGGAAGAGGTGTGCGTAACTACATCTATAGAGGAGATGAATATATCGAAGGATTCTTGTACAAGGATTTTAAATTGCAGTTTGTTCAAACAAAAGATGTTCACCCAACT
This sequence comes from Hemisphaericaspora xylanilytica, assembly GCA_030563365.1. Taxonomy (NCBI): domain Eukaryota; kingdom Fungi; phylum Ascomycota; class Pichiomycetes; order Serinales; family Debaryomycetaceae; genus Hemisphaericaspora; species Hemisphaericaspora xylanilytica. Next base: position 21,052 of record JAKUCC010000605.1, on the reverse strand, counting down.
TTAGAAGAATTGGACCGTTTCCAGACAGGTAATGAAGAAGATGGATTAGACTTGTCGGCTATTGCAGCTTCCTTGAAGAGTAAAAACAAAACCGAGGGTAAACAGTCAACTGCATTCCAGCCAGGTGATAAAGTTGAAATCCGTCGTGGTGAACAAGCCAAAACTATTGGTCTAGTTGTTGAAGCTGCGTTGAATGAAATTACAATCTCCGTTACTGATAGTGGTGATCCTAAGTTTGTGAACCAAAGGTTGACGGTTCCAGCGAATGACTTAAGAAAAATTTTCCATGAAGGTGACCATGTGAGAATTGTGGAAGGTAAGCACTTTGATGAAACGGGTTTAGTTATTAAGATTGATGGTGATTCAGTGGTATTGGTCAGTGATCAAACAAGAGAAGATATCCGTGTGTTTGCCAATTATTTAGTGAAGGCAACGGACGCATCCTCCAATGCTGATACTGCTAATAGCAAGTATGATATCAAGGACTTGGTAGAATTGAACGCATCTACCGTGGGGGTAATTATCAAAGCAGAAAAGAGCATTTTTGAAATTCTCACCGCGGACGGTCGTGTATTGCAGGTGAAACCTTCAGGTATCGCATCAAAATTGAATTTGAACCGCCGAGAACAGGTTGCTACCGACAGAAATGGTTTCACTATTCATGTAGGTGACAGTGTCAGAGAATCGCTTGGAGAGAAGAAAAGAGAAGGGGCCATTTTACATATTTACAAGAATTCCTTGTTCATTAAGCTGAACGAAATTGTTGAAAATTTGGGTATATTCGTTACCAACAGAATGAACGTGGATACAGTCAGCACCAAAGACTCTGTGTTATCAAAGAACATGGGACCTGATTTGACTGGTATGAATCCAGATTTGAAATTGGCACCACTTCCGGTTTCTGGATTAAAGACACGTGCAGGTGGTAGGGATAAGCTATTGTACAAGGATGTTGCTGTTACTAGTGGTACCTATAAAGGGTTGAAAGGAAAAGTTGTTGAAGCTGATGACGTTTATGCAAGAGTTGAATTGCATACGAAGAGCAAAAAGATCAAAGTACCAAAGAATAGTTTGAATGTCTTAATCAGAGGAGAAGCGATTCCATACTTGCGGTTTATTGGAGCCAATCCTGGACAACCTGGCGGGTTTAACAAACCTAGAGCGCCAGCTTTTACTTCCGGAGAAAGATCGGCTTGGAACGGCGGGACAACTCCAGCTGCAGGTGCTGGGTCAACCTGGGGCGGTGCATCCGCATGGAATGGAGGCAAGACGCCATCACAGGGAAATGCATCTAGTTGGGGAGGAGCATCTGCTTGGAATGGCGGTAAGACTCCACGTGGAAACTCTACTTGGGGAGGAAATAATGCTGGTGACTCGTCTACTTGGGGTGGAGCTGGGGGTGGTAATTCAACCTGGGGAAGTGGTGGTGGTAACTCTACCTGGGGCAGTAGTAAAGGTGGTAATTCCACTTGGGGTGCAACCGATAAAGGGAATGGGTCTAAATGGGGTGCGGGGAACAACTCTACTTGGGGATCTAGTGGTGGTAATTCCGCCTGGGGTGGAAATAAGAAATAATGAGACTTCTTGTTAACGACTTCTTGTGTATTATAAACTTACTCTGTTCTGTATAGCAAACATTACAAACGATTTTGTATCGTCATTTATTCGTTACTTTTATACTTATAGAGAATCTCTTAATCAAAATAAATTATATATTTTCACATCCAGGACAATTATGTAATACTTCATGGACAAATACGTCGCAGTTAATACAAAAGTTCTTTTGACATTTCATGCATCTATATCTCGAGCTTGTCATTGATTCTAGAGTTGCCTTTGATTTCGAACCAGGGCGCACACCTTTTGGAAACTTCAACTGACATCCAAAACAAAATTGACTATCATACGCGGGGGCAACGGGCACTTCCTTATAAGGCGGAAGTGGTACCAAATGATGGTAGGATCTCGCTAAATGGGTCGACAAAATTAACATCAACCCACACACGGGACATATTGTGGGCAAATTGCAAACTTTACTTTTGCATTGTGGACATTGATATCCTATGGTTCCCAGAATGGCAGGGATGCCAGAATTATTATTTACTTCAACTACATCGGCTGAGTCTTCCGAACCTTGCGTAGGAAATGATGCATTTAGTTGGGGGAAGTCAATGGTATAATCAACATTGCTTATGCTTGAGGTTAAGATTGGTTGGATCTTCGATGGGAATCCCATTTTGATGACTGGAACTGCTGATGTTTCGGACTTTTCCAGTATTTTCTCGCTTTCGGTAAGTGGTAAAGGAGTGACACAATCCATTAGCAATTCTTTGAAATGAGATTCGTTCATTATAATCCCATAATTTTTTGATATCGATCCCTTTGGCTCGTGATTTGTTTTCATTACTAATTCTTGACATATGGCGACTTGGGCAGCTAATCCGATCACTTTGACTTTTATTTCATCCTCAACTAAGCTGTCTATTGTCTTATGTATATCACCTGGATCGCTGGTAAACAATGCACCAAATATTATTAGAACTTCTTTGGAATTCTTTGTGTTGTTTGACTTTGAGCCGAAATTGTACTTCAATAACGAGCGGGCCATCTGGAGCGAATTCTGTAGCGACGGATCTCCCTTTGGTTCAAATCTATTATGCTGCCTTGATTTTAATTGTCTAATCTTATCTATGTGGTATTGTGGCAGTCCACTTACTTCACTTACCAAGTTAGCAACTCCATTTCTCATAAGAATTATTCCAAGTTGTGAGATTGGATTCTGATCAAAGAATTCAACAACAAAGTCTTGTAAATAATTCAATGTCATTGAGAGTCGAGTCGGCCTCAAGTCCTTTTCAGCCATTGCCAGCGATCCATCAATTATCACAATCAATGTTCTGATGATCCCTCGTTGAAACGGAGTACTTGGATGTTTCATAATCTTCTTCTTTCTGCTTTCTATGATCGATTGAACCATAGCCTCAAATGAGCTGCCTCCTTTCTCGTCATCTTTCACTATATCCCATGATCTTTGATATTCATCTTCCCATGCATATCCATTTGCTTTCTTCAAATCACTAATTTCTCCTCTACTTTTACCACTTGCTCTTGTCCTTGATGAAACCCCATCACTGCTACCTTCAGGTGCAGTTGATGCTACTCTTGAGGAAGGTGACTGTACCGAAGAGAATTCCTCGTCTGAATCGTCCATCTATATCTATATATATTGTGTTTTGTTTGAATCTAAGAAAGAGTATGAATATATTATAGAAATTTCCCATTTGCTAAAAAAATCCAAAAATCCAAACCAAATTATATGGTGCTACCAAATGTCAATTATCATGCTCATCATGATGTCGTTTCTTACAATTAAACTTCTTGATTGGTTTACTATAGTTAACAGTACCATTGTCAGTTATATCGAATAGAAGATCGCACATGTCATTGATTTGGTCTTGGGTGACCGATCCCAATTCTTGCTCCAAAAATGGTAAGCTTTTGGCATTTTCACGTGTAATCAAATCATTGACTTTATACCCTTGGTTTATTATTGGCGTCAATTCCCGTGAATCCTTTTTGAATAATGCTAGTCTCTCTTTGCCATAGTTCTCAACAAACTCATCTTCTGAAAACTTGATTGTGTTTGGGGGGAACTCTTTCGATTCAATATCCTTATTCTTTTTCACTTGTGGTACTGGTGCCAGCTCATTTTCTTGTATGTAAAAGTTCCTTAATAATTGGATTGCTTCCGTTCTCATGATACCTCCGATACTTTCATATGGATCATCTATCAAATTGGGATCATTATGCACTGATAGCACCGTCCCTGTTCCACCAAATCGATCATTCCCGCAACCATAGTATACTTTCCCAATCCCCAATTGCCGTAAATATGAAGCACACATGATACATGGTTCTACGGTTACGTAGAGAACGAGATCCTTGTAGTCAACGTCCTCTTGTTCTTCGAATCTTTCTAAGGCAATGAACTCTGCATGTCTAGTTCCATTAAGTGATGTATTAGTGTAGTTGTATCCTACACTAACAATTTCCCCTGTTTTTTTATTCTTGACTATACATGCAACTGGAGTTTCGTTGAACAAAAGAGCTTTGTATGCCACGAAATGGGCCAACGTCATGTCCCGGAAGTGGGTAGTGAGATCTTCTTCCATGTTTAGCAATTACCTGTGATGGCTGCAGATTCTAACTTCGATGATGAGATGCAACAAGGTTAACCCGAATCGCATTAAGAGAAAAAATGAAAAAGTCACCAGGTTGTTTTCGAAGGGTGATTAGCAATTATTCAATTAATAACCAAGAAATGTCAGATCTACATCGTTCGTTTATGAAGAAGATCAAGCAGCAAGAATCTGCTTTAGGATTGTCACTGCTATCGGAAGATGTCCCCAATACCAATGATGGCCAACCCACATTACGGGAAGTGATCCAACAGTCAACTTCGTCAAGTCCGTCTCCAGTTCAAGATAGTGATATCGCCATAATTGATTCATATAACCAATTCAAAAGGACATTCTTTACAAATATGGATGTTTATACCGATGAGACACGATCAATGTCCTTCCAGACGTATTACAAGGCTCCTAGCTCAAGCCGAGATGCAATTGTTTTTTGTCTACATGGAGCAGGCTCCTCGTCAATGACATTTTCTGCATTTGCCCAACAACTTACCCAGCTTCACGATGGTATCGGAATACTTCTATTTGATTTACGAGGACATGGTGATTCCTCACGAAGTAACGAGTATGATATACTCGATCTAGTCAAGGATGTTCAATTTGTGCTAACAACATTCATCAAGAAACAATCAATCCATCAAAATCCAATTTATTTAGTCGGACATTCCCTTGGAGGTGCAGTACTATCAAAGTTCACATCGATATTCCCCAACGAGACCAATTTGATCCACGGACTTATAATGTTGGATATAGTAGAGGAAACCGCCGTGCAATCCCTTTCCGTAATGCCCCAATTCATCGAGCGACGTCCACCTAAGTTTCCCTCGATAACACGCGCAATCCAATGGCATATGCAATTCTTACTACATAATGAAGAATCGGCCAAGTTGAGCGTACCCCATCTATTCAACCTCGATGAAATGACTTGGAAGACTGATCTTCGATTAACTCTGCCGTATTGGGAGAGTTGGTTTCTGGGGTTAGCAGATAACTTTATCGGGTTTAAGGGGTCGAAATTGTTGATATTATCGGCCCATGAGACATTGGATAAGAAGTTAATTATCGGGCAAATGCAAGGAAAATATCAATTGGTTGTGTTTAATAATAATCAGAAATCAGGGCATTTCGTACATGAAGATTTGCCAAAACATGTAAGTGTTTCGGTTGATGATTTTATAAAGAGGTCTGAAGGCACAAGCAACCTACTGACAGATGGGTTGGGCATTGTTCCCAAATGGGGTGGGAAAATACACAAGTGATAGAGATTTGGGGTTACTATAGGTACATTTACAAATGGTTGTTTATATTTATTTATTTATTAATGGAAGAGGCAATTTATTTATTCTACACTGAGATTATGAGCTTTAATTTCTTCATCTCTTTCTTGGATTGTCTTGACAATTTCATCAATCTTTTTGCTGGCAAATGGGAATCTAGGATTGATCAAAAATGGTCTCAAGTCAAATCTGTTATCATCAGGAGAATATTGCTCAGCATGATATGCTGGGGTCATGGTTGTCATTTTATGTCTATTAATGGCATAAAAGAACCAGAAACGCTTCACCTTTTCAGCCACATCTTGAGCACTAAGATTATGTGGAGGTTGGGACCATTCGTGGTAAAGTTTGATGAACATGGCTAATGGACCACATTTGTCGACTTTTCTTAATGTTCCGAATCGGGACAATTCATCATATGACATACCCATGTCAACTTCATCACTTTGAACATAATCCTTGGTGATAGGTTCTAATTCTGCTGTAGGGGTTGCAGTAATGAATTCATGTAAAATTGGTAATTCGAAATTGAATTCTGCCCAAGCAATAAATCTCTTCAAGTCAGTCTTGGAAATTCCACCAATTGGGTTAATATCGGCAGATGAGCAATCATATTTAGTCAAGTATCCTCTGAGACATTCATCAACGTTGGCACTACCTAGAACTAAAAGACCCGCTGTTTGTTTACCTCTAGTCCATGGTAATAATTGTGCAAATAAATAACTCAAAACCATTCTCAATCTAGCTTGAATGTTTTGTAATGCTAAGTTTTCAGTCTGTGATCCTCCAAAGATCTTAAAAATAGGTCTCTTCCCAGTGGCAACCTCAAATAAGTTCACAACAGCAGTAACCAATGAATCCATATTTAAATCAATGTGGAAGGAACCGATCTTTGCTGCTAATTCTTTAGATCTCGACCTCGTTTCTTCTGAAGAATTTTCCGTCCCCATATATGAGGTATAGAATAATCTTTGTGCGATTTCTTGTGGAGTTTTAGGAACAAATTCTGGATCATGAACTAACATTTGTAAATCTCTTAAAACCTGTTTGTCATCTATTGCTGCAACAACCAAGCGACACATCAGGTGAACAATAACTGCAGTAGCACAAGAATCGATACCTCCACTTAATGGCAAAAAGTATCCACCCGTTCTTGATCTTCTCAAGTAATCCCATAACCAACATGCAGGACCTAATGCAATCTCTTCTTCAGGTAAATGGAACTTTATTGGTCTTGAGTTGGTTGGAAAAATGTGTGGATCAAAAACATTCTCACTTGGCGATAATTCGACGTCGCTGGAGATGACCTTATACGTTGTTTCTTGATTAACCGCCTGACTATTGGCTGATTTCTGGTTTCTGTAAGATCTAACATCATCCAAGTCAATAGTTGCCGAAATCACTTCAACATCTTTTAAAGAAAATTGAGATGCTTGAGCCAACACATTACCGTTTACGATAATGGACGCACATCCATCATAGTACAATCGGTCCCCGTCGCATCCTTTTTGGTTGGCATAAAGGTAGACACCGCCACATTTCTTGGTAGCTTCGGTTATTAATTGAAATCTAGTATCCAATTTTCTCAATTCGTGATGAGATCCACTTGAATTGGTGAAGATTTCAACCCCATCCAAACTCATTGCGATATGTGGAGATTGAGGTGTGAATAATTCTTCACAAGTTTCACATCCTAATCTAGTCTCTTTTGTTTCAATGATACAATCACCAAACGTCACCTTTGATTGACCGGTCAACTTGGAAATAAATTTGGGCAATTGGTATTCTTCGTAATATTTAGGTCTGTTCCAAGGAGTGAAATATCTCATTTCTCTATAATTTCCATCATTGGCTAAGAATAACTTTGGTCTAATCAACAATATTTTCCCATCGTATGAAATTGCTCTACAGTTATACTTGATGGACTTGTGAATAATTGGAATACCGATATCCAACAAAATTCCATAAGTGTCAGGATCAGCTAAGATTTGACCATATGTCTCCAAACTATGTTCGTATAAATCATTCTCAGCAAAATGGTCTAAACAGCCATACCCACAAATTTCAAGTTCTGGACCTACTCGAAGTTTAGCTCCTTGTCTCTTGGCTTCTTTGATACTTTCGATAATACGATCTCTGTTTCCTTCAAAGTCCAAAGCCCATTGGTTAAGGTTACAGGTTGCAATTGTAATATACTTTCCCATATTTGTGAGTTAAAGGGACAGATATAAATTCCTTGGTCTTGAAGGTGGGGAGACTATTCCATGTTGCTAAATTTTCATTGTGTTGTAGTTTGGTTCGATAGAATGTAAAGAAAAAAAATCCCACACAACAATTAATGTCGTCTACCGTTTCTTGGATCTATACGACATAATAAGACATTTATGATCTTGGAGGCAATTGGTAAAGGAAGGACAGATTCCAGGGGACTTCAAAGATGTAATCTCTAGTGTGATGTTATTACCCTAGTAAGGGACATTTCTAGATGCAAAACTTGTGTTCTATATCGAAACAAGATCAACGTCTACAGATCCAGAGTGGTCGTGTATTTTTTAACTGGTGAAATAACCGAATAAATTAGAATTCCTTTGATTCAGATTCAAGTAGTAGATCGAATTCGATGTCATGATAGAATACTATTTCAATGCCCATCAGGTAATTCAACCTTCCTATTCTCAGTATAAGTGATGGTGAAGAAAATGTAACCTTAAAATTTCCATGCTGGTCGCTTTTGTTGCCGAGGAACAAAAACTAAAATACTCATTTTGGATAATGGACAACCCATTGTCTAATTAACCATTTCCAGAAACCAGTAGGCTTACCTTTTGAAAAAGATGCAGTTAGAATTTCTCATTGTCAAGTTGTAATTCTAACATTGTCATCGGAAACTACTAGTTTTAAAGATGTCAATTGATGCTCATGAAGATGGCTATATGGGTTTTCATGTGAAAATACGCAACAATGTCGTGCAACTGTGCACAAAAACCTTATTGCCCACAAATAAAATATCAACTGTTGCCTTGATCCCAACCAGATTTCTCGATATATATTACACACTTACTTCCTCATATTTCTTCCTTTTTCTAGATAGTTGATTATCCTCCCCAAGCATGCAATACGTTGGTAAAGTAGGTGGCTATGTCTACAATCAATGGAATTCCTTGAACCCAGCTACATTGCTGGGAGCTATTGATATAATGGTGGTTGAACATCCAGATGGATCACTCCGAACCTCTCCCTGGCATATTCGGTTTGGGAAATTCCAAATTATCAAACCATCACAAAAGAAAGTGGATTTATATGTCAATGATATCAAAACAGATTTACCCATGAAGTTGGGAGAAGGAGGTGAAGCTTTCTTTGTCTTTGAAGTGCCTGAAGAAACTCGGGAATTCTTGTCCAATAGTGTATTAACTTCTCCTGTGATATCTCCAACATCGTCGCCTGGATCTTCTCCTAGTGGATCGCCATTGTCTTCTCCGAAACAAGTAGCTAGTGAACCGGAAGATTTCGATTTGAATGCGGATGTTGAAGACAAAATCAAGTTGAATGTTTCTGCACCTCCCCCAAGTACGCGTTCGAAAAGCCCAACGCCCGCGTCATCTATTCAATCCAAGATTGCCATTGAAAGTGCAAAAAAGGTCACTGAGAAATTAAACATTCCTTCGAAGGTTGATATCAATGGAGATATGATCATTGATATGGAAGGTTATAATGCAAACTCAAAAAAGAATATTGAAAATTCGGAAGAATTATTCAATAAGATCTTTTTGGAAGAGATTGAGTCTTCGAAGGATCAATATCCAATAGGTCAAGAAATAAAGGCTTGGGAACAGATTATTACAAAGGATGAGAATGGAAATATTAGGATATCCAATCAACCTGGTTTCGAAACTATGGAAATCGAAGATGATAGTTCCATTACAAGTAGTAGTAACTTTACTACGACGTCTGCTACCAATAGTACTGGTACTCCTACAAGTATCGCAAGTGATAACAAAGCCTATTTCAAAACTCTTAGATTGACATCGGAACAGCTATTGAAAATGAGATTACATTATGGGGAAAACACATTAAAGTTTAAGTTAAGAGAAGGTACAGCGCAAATCTCATCGAATCTTTATCTCTGGAAATCGAACACGCCTATTGTTATTTCCGATATTGATGGAACAATAACCAAATCCGACGCGTTGGGACACGTTCTCAATTTGATTGGACGAGACTGGACACATGCAGGTGTTGCCAAATTATTTCAAGATATAAGACTGAATGGTTACAATATCGTTTATTTAACTGCAAGATCGGTGGGACAAGCCGATACTACAAGACAGTATCTTCAAGGTATAAACCAAGACGGAGTAAAATTGCCACCTGGTCCGGTTATTCTTTCTCCTGACAGAACATTTGCAGCGTTGAGACGTGAAGTGGTATTAAAGAAGCCAGAAGTATTCAAAATGGCGTGCCTTTCGGATATAAAGAATTTGTTTCTTCCTAATTCTGGTGATGATGGCAATAACCATGAAGATTTAACACCATTCTATGCTGGGTTTGGAAATAGAATTACTGATGCTATAAGTTATAGATCAGTACATATACCCAGTCATAGAATTTTTACAATTAATCCGGAGGGGGAAGTTCATATGGAATTATTGGAATTGGCCGGTTATAAGTCGTCTTATCTTCATATTAATGAATTGGTTGATCATTTCTTCCCTCCAGTAAAGCAAGTGTCTACATTGGATTCATACTGGAACGATAATCAATTGAATGAATATATGTCACATTGTGATGGCGACAACAACCAAGGGGCATCGTCACCCAGATCCCCGGGATCTCCAAGAAGTCTCCATGAAGAAACTTTCCGAACTGATGAACGATTCAATGACGTTAACTATTGGCGAGAACCCATAAATCTCGATGATTTGAGTGATGAATCTAGTGATACCGATGAAAAGACATCTCCGACATCGCCGAAATTAACACCGAATGATAAATTATATGATCCATCTAGGGAGCCATCACATGAATCTCATGTGAACAATCCAGAATTGATTCCAAATAGCAGGAGCCGGGCGTCTACTATGGAAAGACCAACATCGGGGTCATCATTCACATCTCCTTTGAAATCATTTATGATATTTGGCAAGAGTAAACAAGATGGCGATCAGGAAGATGAGTATGAGGAAGAAGATGGATCTCCTCGTGGCAGGAACAAAGATAATGAAAGCGAGGATTATACTGAAGAGGAAGATGACTATACCGATGATGACTATGACGAAGATGACTATGATGAGGAAGAAGACGAAGATTACGAAGATGAGGATGAAGACGAAGAAGACTACGATGAAGAAGAATATGATGAAGGAGACGATTTTGATGAAGACGATTTAGATCGAGTGGACTATATTGATGAAAATCATCCTGATGAGGATGTGGTGTATCATGAATCTGACCCGGAACATGATGACGATATTTTACTGAATGAAAAGACGGGGTTCATAAAGGCAAGTGAATTTGAAAAGTTGAAGATTCTGGAGAGTGTTTGATAGATTTCGTATAGGCAATTATAAGTGATTGTATTCATACCCTGTTTACTCTATATCTGTACTCTAGTTTTATTTACATACCGAGCTCCAATCGGTCCAGTTTTTTGGTTATCTCTAATACTAGGAAACTTTAGCTGTGGGCATTCCACAATTGGACCAATGGCATTATATATCGGATGATTTTGAAGTATACATGGGATTTGTTGCTTATCTTATCCTCGAAATTATACTTTCTTGATCAAAGAGACACGCCTTGATTGACGTGATAATGTACCTGGGAGCACGATGAGAAACGTTTGTTCCATTCAAGGATCACTTGCTCAATTTCCTGATGGGAATTGTTTGCGGGTTTTGTGAATGTGTGGGGTTTTGTGACACATTTGATGCTATCAAAATACTCTTCCCTAAAAGAAGAGCAATGATAAGTAAAATATGAACAAGAATAAAATCACGAGGCAAAATGACAGTTGGATGGTTGAGATGGTTCTGCTGATATTTTCTAAACTCATGTTTAAGACTGGATTAATGTGTATTTGTAGCAACTGAGAAAAACGATTATATGGTAGTTGGCGGTGATCTGTAACTGGTAGCATGATGATCAGAGAAACATAGAGGGAAACACCCTTCTTTTAAATATAACATTTTATTTTATATGTACGATGGATGGTTATGGTTTTTTCGCATGATTATGGGGGAATCCATTTGGATAATAACTGGAGCCCGACTGATTAAAGCACCAGAGGGAAATTTAAAACCTTAAATTAGGTGGTTTCGATGTAACCATAGAAAAGAGCAATTATTATGTGGAATTTAAAAGTAATACTCAAAGCAAAGGCAAGTCGTGGTCATCCGTTGGTAGTCTACGAGTTTTACTAGAATTTATCACTGGTTATGACCAACCGACCATTCCATATTACGCCTGGAGTGTTGCCTGTGGGAGATCTTGGCAAAAAGGGAGATCTAGTCTGTCGTCTAATGTCCGTCCACCTCGTATGACCCACGAAAAAAAGAAACATGGTAAGGATTGTAACCCACCACTAAGGCGGAGTTAAGAAATTACAATGTGTTGATGTGCTCGCCCAATGTAGTCACTCACTCCAGACTTATATCCATATCTGGAGATTTCCCAAAGAGATGCTTTCTTTGTTTCAGATTTTGCAGTCATTTTATAACACCTCATAATTAAATCGCAAAACTAGTATTGGATACACTGTTGTACTCTGTCACGCTTGTTTTTATCATCTGTTTTTTGAAATGATTGTACGACATCATCAAATGGAGTAATCTCTTCCCTTAAGAGGGAATTCAAAAGACTGAAACTATTTGCTACCTAATTAGCTTTTTCCTGGTGTGCGATGGATTTGTCTTTCCCATCAAGTAACACTTCTACTACTCGGTTATGTATAGAAATATGTAGATGTCTTTAAGGATGGAAGTTCTGGGTTTGGTTTTGATCGTCTAGGGACTGTTTCATTGGGAACACTCATATCTCTAACGAACAAGAAATTGTTAATTATGGGTCGTTCTTTGGTTTAGGTTTATTCATATCAATCATCTAATGAACGACAGTGAGACTTATGCAACTTGCAACTTCTAATTGACTACCGACAACCAAAATGTTTCATTGCGATGCAAGGGTTCCGGAAAATATGACCAAATCTGCGGCGTCGCTCATGAACTAGAATCTGCAACAGCATGCTTCCGCCAAAAGAAAACGCCGACCGAAACTCTAAGATTCGCTCCGGATTTCAAGAAATTGGTTGATGATCTACTTGGCTTTCTGTGAGATTGCTGAAATGGAACTGAGAGAAGGGTGGACATTCTGGGGTTGTATCTTCTCAAGCGAAAAGTGGTACATCACACCATGGTCATAGACTTACAGCGATGACGAGGAGCCGAACAAGATGTCTCTCTACAGGAAGGCTCTATGACCGCTTAATTCACAAGTCAACGATATTGAACTTAATCAGTGTTTATTGAACAATTCAAATACGGCATCACTCCTTCAACAAAATGGCAATCAGATAATAAAGCTACGTTGGGAATGCCACCGATGATTCACCAGGGAGCAATAGTACGACTTTGATTATACAAGTGAGGCGAAACAGACCTTAAGTTTCTTCAATATCATCACGGATTTATTCCCGAGCGTAAAATATATTGGCTAACTCGTTGTCCGTTCTTATATCCGGTGTTGATTCGTGTCGGTACCTGTTGCTTATCTCTGGAAAGGAACAATAGGTTAGGAATCCCAATAGGAAACAAGGTTAGCCTTTGATGTCACTCGGCAATAAAAAAATGTGGAGCTACCAATTCCAGTTGCAACACTGAACCCCCACTAGTGCATGTTTACGAACTTTTAATCAACTTGAAGCGGCTGCATTGACACATTTTGGTTTCTACATCTTAACCGTATTAAACGTCATGGATTCGCACCCTTTACTCACAGAAGGGAATTTGTGGTACTATCTAAGATGTACGAGCTCTTTACACCATCAATACAAAGAAATATAAGCGTATGGACTAACGAAATAGAGTCACAATGGGTGTTTTACAAGGATTGGATTTGTAGCTTAATCCACATGACTTATAATCTTCTCCTTGTTGTGGGGTGATGATATAAAAAAGGCAGCCAGTGGATTATTTACTGGAAGGGGGGGGCTATGTATTTGGACAAACTATGGATGTCTTATTGATAAGAAGGCACCTTGCATAATCCAAATATTGTATAATGTGGTCATCTTTTTATGTTTGTACAATACAAATGCTTCAACCTTCTTGTGTAGTGTACACAAATACAATCTGACTATCCTTCCTTTATGTAGATCAATCAACCCAAACTAAGAAAAATAGAAAAAAAAATTATTTTGTAACGGGGAGAGACAAAATGAACACAACGCAGACAGGAAAAGAAAAAGAGAGGTAGAGAGACAGAGACAGAGGGAGAGAGACAGGCATAGTGAGAGAAGAAAAGAAAAAAAAAGTGACAGTGACAAAACATCCAAACTTTCATAGAAAAAACCACTGACCAACTTAAACCCACTCGGTTAATTTAGTCTACTTGATTGGCAACCTACTAAAAGGGAGATTACACACTGGAGAATACAAGACAGTAATCAACATACAATACAAACCTTACAGTTTTATTTGAGCACTACAACATAACAGCCAAAAGGACATCATTATCGCATTTTACTACTTCATATTCGCTTCTGCATGTTCGTTTATTTATAACTTGAGTTCCTTTAATCAACCAACCCAATCAAAGTATTCAATATAATGAAATTCCAAAGACGATTTAAACATAATTTGGTGTATTGGCTACTAGCGACATTGGTGGCGTTTGCTCTTTTACTGCTCCTAGGATATGATACAACGAGCATATTCACCCGCTTGTTTGACCATAGTCCTTCCAATCGTATATCGAAGAATCAAGTGATTTTCCCGCGAAGTTTAGAAGTAGATGAAGACATAAAATCATTTGTGGATCATAATCCACAATTCTTCAACAAAAAACTATTGAATTACCCCAGTTTTGTTCAAGCCTCAGAAGTAAATGAGACCGACTCACAAGTTAATTCAGAATATTCAAATTATAACTTCTCAACATTCAATTCAAAGACGGATATAAACATGGATTTGAATAAATGCGATGCACAACTAAAATCAACAAGTAAAGTGAAAATAGATAAAGCCGTATCACTAGATGTTTCATTGACGGAAATTCTCACGAACTTTTTGCAAGAGATTGAATCGGGCTCTAGCCAATATCTCGACGAATTAGTACCGTTTATCTTGCCCGAATTAAGGATCCAATTAGCATTAGGAGTGGTTGATAGATTCTGGTATAGATTGGCAGGAAGTTCCGTTTGGCTCGAACAATATGGAGTTCATTTCATGATTTCAAGAATCCTTTATAGTCCGAAGGGTTTAAGAAACCAACCTATAATATCTCTAACTTATGCTCAGATATTTGATAAAGATTGGAATGAACTAGTGAATACAAAGTTGCTAGTCCCTACAAATAATTTAAAAAAGGATAATCGTAAAGTAAAGGAAGCAGATCAACCTCAAAAATTCAAAATATTAAACTTTCCTTATTTCCTACCGATTCCATTTTGGCATGATTATGATGACACCAGGAATAAATATTACGGTCCAGAGGACCCGCGATTGATTTTGGTGAAGAATAAACGAGGATATGAAGAACCCTTGATTGTATTTAATGCATATCATAGAAAGCTTGTTAATTTCGATGATGATGAAGACACTGGAACAGTGATGAAGCCCGATTTTTACCGATCCATGTTTTTGTGTTGGCCCTGGCAATTCCAAAGAGGGAAAGAAAATGTCGAAGCAACTAGAAACCCAGATTTTGATACTCATTTGTATAATAGAATCGTTGAACTTCAAGTCAAGAACTTCCCTCGAAGGAAGAATCAAAAGAATTGGACACCTTTTATCAGTAGTCAAGATCGTACTCGTTTTGGGTATGACAAACGAATTCAATTCATTTACCGATGGGCGAATTTGGATATACTTCGCTGTGACTTAGTTGGTGATAATGCAGGTATATGTAGCATGACCTATAGATTAAATGAAAATCTATCACCCAAAAACGAGGTTGGACCACTTCGAGGAGGAACTCAGTTAGTCAATATTAACCAACTATTGCAGTCATCGGGAATTTCACCAAACAAATTGATTCTTCCAAAGAGAGAGATTTGGGTAGGATTCGCAAGAGCGCATATAGATGATTGCGGGTGTGGAAAGGTTATGTATAGACCTAACTTGGTTGTGATTGTCAAGGATACTATTAATATGGGGAAATCAGAGGAAACGCTATTTGGTGCAAAAGATAAAGCTAAAGTTGTATATCGAGATCTTTATAAAGTCAGTCATATTTCGTCGTCCCTTTCATTTGATATTCCCATGGTGGGATGGGATATGCTTAATCCAACTGATTTATGTTTCCGAAACAATGTTCTTATTCCCAATGGAATTTCATCTTGGACAGTCCGGTCCCTTAAACAAAAGAAAGGAAAATGGAGATCAGAAGACTACTTGACATTATCTTTGTCAATCAATGATGCTACTGTTCATAAGGTTAATGTCAAAGGGTTGTTCCAAGCCTTGCTTGATTTACCTGATAAATCATTATTTATTGATCCCAAGGATACGTTTCCACGGTTGGCTCAACAGCAGAATAAAATCCCCGCAAAACTTAGCCAAAGGCTTCAAGTACCTCAAGCAAATGTAGTAAAAGCTATGGTCCGACAGCAACGGGAACAGCGCCAACAAGTTCAAAGTAAAGATCAAGATGGCGACAAACAACTTTATCCCCCAGGATTCAATAATGACAATATCGTATGTGCACTTCAGGCCTCAGTTCAGTATTGCGCGGAGTATGGAAAACAACAAAGATTGGAAAAAGAAAGGAGAAAGAAGGCATATGGAAACATCGCATTACCAGCTTATGATTTGGAAGATGACGATGATGACGATGATGGTAGTGGAGTTAGTGGTGGCGGTGGGTTTGCACCCGATTTTGAACGAGATCGATACTTTTATATCTTAAACTATATGGAGCGTGCGATGATGCGAGCGGATATTGATCCAAAGGAAAGGCCGAGCAATAGGGTTGGGAATAGAACTTAATTAGAACTACAAAATTGTATAGACAGCAATAAAAGTTGAAACATGAGGTTGATTTTTGGTATTTCTCTCACGTAGCAGTATTAGCTTCCTTTTTTTTTGTTAGTGCACATACTCTTTACCACGTTGGAAAAATTTGGGTTGATTTTTTCTTCGACCTTGCTCAATTAAAATGGCAAATGAATACTATAAGGTAGTAATCTAGGGTAATATTAACTAAGTAGCAACCCCATGGAGTCCCTAGGTATAAAAGGGCAAAAAAAGGAAGTTTGGAACTTGATGTTCTTGTTGCTCCGATACCGGGAATCGAACCCGGATCACAGCATGGAGAGTGCCGTGTGATAGCCATTACACTATATCGGATGTTTCTTGTTTAATGATTTTTTCTGGTACCTTTTGAACTATTTTTTCTACGCCGCACGAGAAGTTTAAAATGGGGAAAGATAAGTAATTGACCTGGTTCATGATTGAGTCTGGATGGTTGTAGAGTGTATCGGATGTTTACATTTATTCTGGTTGACTTTTGGATATTTTGAGTACTAATTCATGGTGTTTTTAAGAGAATTAGTTTTTAGGGGGCTTTTGGGGGGGATAATGGCATCACTACAAGTATTGAGTTCGTTATGGTCGATTAAACTTCAGTAATACATTTGCAACTTTTGAATTCACTTTCCGGAAGAGTAAGACGGCCTTTTACTAGCCATGGGCTGTATATTGAATGATTTGATAAAGAGCTGTATGTCTTTTTGATATTCTTTAAAGTTTCCATGTTTTCTTTCTTTTTTTTTGACATGATTTTTGGATTAATTTTGCAACCGATTGACTGACGGCAAAAAAAGTCAATTCATTTGTGGAAATCAACTCTAATACCCAACAGTCTATTCCCTTTAGTAACATAGCTAAAACCACCCTCCTGAAGCAATTGAAACTGGCTAGCTATACGAAAAAGAAGTCATCATCATGCCAATTGAATTAATCGGTTATCCGCTCATGCGACCATTGGTCCGTGCCAAAGCAATTCTTTTCTCCCCTCATAGAAGTCAATCTCGATATATTCCAATAATTAAAGAATTACCAAAGGAAAATATTTCCCAATACGCAGTCATCATGAGATTTGGATCAGGGTCTAAGATTTTTGATGTTTTCGACACCAAGCAGGGGCAATTTCCCGTTGGACAGAAAAACCCTCATGACCGAATCTTTTGGTTTCATCGATCCCGGGCAGTTAAGGGTGCTTACAAGATGTATTCTTCTTCCATTTCTGGTACTGGACCCAATGGAGAGGATGAACCTGTTGCCGATGTCAAGGCAGGGTTAAGAGGGAATGTGTTGTTGATTCGGGCTCCAGAAGGTGCTGCTTCCGAATTGGGTTGGCATGTAACTAATCATCGAGTTGATGCAATTGATAGTTATAGAATTTTTACCTTGGCTGATGGTGGTACTTACCAATGGACATATCGTGGCAAATGGTTAGAGAAGGTTCATAATTTGGGGGAGAAGGAATCAGAGATTAGGGAACGGATTGGTCAGGTTGTACCTAATGGGAACCATGGGTTCACTCTATACGTGGATGAAAGTAAGATGCCAAGAGAAATGGCGTTGTCCACTGCGTTATTATCATATATTGATCAATGGAATACCACTAATGAAGTTGGTGGGATCTATCATGGCAAACAACCAGGACAAATTCGTTGGAAGAGAGATTGAGACATATGGGTGTTTATGTTATCCTTTAGCATCTATTCGCTTTCTATATCATTCTATATAAAGCTAAATACATTACCTCTATCTTTACTTATTTTGTAAACGGGCGTGTTATGGGGAAATGGATGTCAGTTGGTTATACAATCCCAATGTTCGAGTACAAGACCAAACCGTATAATAAAAACAACTCAGGAATACCAGACCCTGTACATTTTACCCCAAATTCGGAAACGCCTCGCCAGGTATTGCAATGCTTTGAATGTCTTGAAATTCTTGACACCCTCTAACAATGGAGAGTGGGGCACTTTCGTCCCCCCACGATGCGCAAATCTCAAACACAGGAGTAATCGAGATTACGAGTGAAAAAAAAAAAAAATACGGAAAACCAGCTCCTAAAATGAGCCAAAAAATATCAAATTCGCGGGGAGAGGTAAATACAATCTATTATGAGGGAAGGTGTTCGGTTGCCGCCAAGTCTACATAATGACAAGTATAAATAAACCCCTCAAATACATGAGCTATTTAACTGGTATATTTTCTTCTAATTATCCAAGCTTGTTAAGATGTACAGACCAACAATTCAATCGTTAAAGAGAATGACGCAAACAAGATTTCAATCTTCAATTGCTGCCACTTATTTCCCTCACGAACCTACTGCTCCAGTTTTGAAAAGCGGCTCGATCCCAGGGCCAAAATCCAAATCATTAAATGATGAATTAGGAGAGGTTTTCGACAACAGAGCTACTTATTTCGTCGCTGACTATTATAACTCGGTTGGGAATTACATTAGTGATGCTGATGGGAATAAACTCCTTGACGTGTTTTGTCAAATTTCTTCCAATGCTTTAGGTTACAACAATCCAGAATTGGCCAAAATCGCTAAATCTGATGAAATGGTCAATGCATTGATCAACCGTCCTGCATTAGCATGTTTCCCATCTACTGATTATAAACAAATCTTGCAAGATGGTATTTTGGCTGCTGCCCCACCAGGAATGGATAAGGTTTGGACTGCTTTGGCTGGTTCTGATGCTAATGAAACTGCCTACAAGGCAGCCTTTATGTATCATCACACAAAATTAAGAGGTGAAAGAGGTTTCACTCCTGAAGAATTGACTAGTGTGATGGAAAACAAAACTCCAGGTGCTAGTGATATGGTTATTTTATCATTTGATAAAGGATTCCATGGAAGATTGTTTGGATCATTGTCAACCACCAGATCCAAGGAAATTCATAAGTTAGACATACCTGCATTCCCATGGCCAAAGGCACCATTCCCCAAGTTGAAATATCCTCTTGATCAACATGTCGAAGAAAACAGAGCCGAAGAAGATAGATGTTTGGGTGAATTGGAATCAATTATTAAGAATTCTCCAACTAAAGTCGCTGCCTTGATTGTCGAACCTGTGCAATCTGAAGGGGGTGATAATCACGCTACTCCATATTTCTTCCAAGGAGTTCGTAGAATTTCCAAAGAACAAGACGTTATGTTTATTGTTGATGAAGTTCAAACTGGGGTTGGTGCATCCGGGAAGTTCTGGGCTCATGAACATTGGGAATTAGATAGTCCACCTGACATGGTTACATTCTCCAAGAAGTTCCAAGCTGCTGGGTTTTATTTCAGTAACCCTGATTTACAACCAAAGCAACCATATAGACAATTCAACACTTGGTGTGGTGATCCATCTAAGGCAATTATTGCAAAGGGTATTTATCAAGAAATTGTCAAGAATGATTTGGTTAATAGAACAGTACAAGTTGGTGAATACTTGTACAATGGGTTGGAAAAGATCATTAGTCAATTCCCCGGTAAGGTTAGCAATTTAAGAGGGAAGAATTACGGTACATTTATCGCTTGGGATTGTAGTGATGTCGATACCAGAACTAAGATTTTGATGGGATGCAGAGCCAAGGGTGTTAATGTTGGTGGTTGTGGTGATGTTTCTATTAGATTAAGACCAACTTTATTGTTTGAAGAGAAGCACGCTGACGTTTTCCTTGGTGTATTGGAAGAAGTCTTAAAGGAATTGTGAATGGTAATAGATTAGCGTTTCTAGATTTTTAATGATATAACATCCCCAATTGGGGGAATGAGTGTAAGTTAGATTTGTATGACGTTTGTAGCTGCAGTCGTTATTTTGGGACGAATGTATTATTTAAAACGATGCCTCTAAAGCTTACCCTACTTCTGAGTGACATAATCAATAATCACCTCGTCATGCTGAAAAGCAAATAATTTGCACATGCCGCATGTTATCAATTTTATTCAATCATTGGTGGGGCAGGCTGAATCATTGCTGTCATCAGATGTCACAACGGTTGCTCGATTTGATCGACAAAACTGGAAGAATTGTCAACATTGAATTTGAAATCTTTCTTTTTTACGTAAATGTATGGAATGGTAAAGTTGTTAGAAAATTAGCAAGTAATGTAAATAAGGATTTAGGAACAACAGCAATTAGCAACGCTTGCTTGGTGATTTGCGATTGAAATCAAATTGCAATTAGAAAATGATTATCACAAGAGGATGGTGATGTCATTGCATAATTGGCGTTGCTTTGCATTTGATCTGCGATCTCGGAATTGGACATGGTATGATCGAAATGTAAGAATCTTAAACTGTAGCTAGTAGGTTGCGTGGTTAGATCTTTAGAGTTTGCTCTAACCATAAGGC
>JAKUCC010000604.1:0-27838 GCA_030563365.1 Hemisphaericaspora xylanilytica | reverse complement strand
TTTTTTGCAACCATCTCTAAGAAAAATAATTTATACACGATAAAAAATGCTATTGCACTGTCTCAACCCAAAACACCATCACAGCACAAGCCGTCACAGTAAATGATCTATTATGAAGAGTCACTATGACGATTTCACTCATATAGAAAGATACTTCGATCAAGCGCACAACTTTTAAAGCACAAGCTCATGAACTATTCGTGCATGCTTTCTGCTTTGAACAATGAGAAGCTTTATTGAGACCTCCGGACTAGCAGTAGATGTACACCTATCCTTACACTGGAATGTTCCTAGACTGCTCTTGTTGTGACAAATTTGATGACGTATGTCACCGAATCCATCAGCGCTTATTTTGCGGGAGAAGTCGCTACTGGAAACTAAACCATAATGAGCTACCCTTACGTTTCTTTCGAATATTAACTTCAGATTTCCGATCTTTTGAGAGGTTATGCTGGTTGATGCGCTGTCTTGATAGCCCTTTCTATATCAGTTTAATCAAATATTTCACTATCATTATATATTGAACTACATATATGTTAGAATTTCTCATGAAATTCACTTTGATGATAACTACAAAGGAAGTACGCTTAATCACTTGAATCAAATGACAATAATCATTCCTCATTCTAAAAACTCTATCAAAATAAATAACAACAAAATCTCTACCTTCTATTATTCCTCCTTTCTCTCTCTTCCTCTTCCAATAAGGGCCTCTTACACTCGTGTCCCTTCTCAGTTTCGAAATGTCTCCTTAATGATTCAGCACGATTATATGACCGACCACAACCCCATTTCGTCCCGTCCTTCAAATATCCCAAACAAACAAATTGTTTTTCATTGGTATGCAAATTTTCATGACGCTTACAATCATTCTTTCGCAAGAAACTACGATGGCAGTATTGGCATTTATATGGCTTTTCTCCAGTGTGAATGCGCATGTGGGAAGTAAGATTTGATCGGCGGGTGAGCTTGGTACGACAGATTTGACATGTGAATATTGGTGGGTTCTTGGGAGCAGCTTTGCGTTTAGAATTGGATGCGAATCCCAACATTCTTGACCGGGGGATTACATTTTTGTTCGCTGATGATTTCGTTATGAGGGAAGGTTGCGAACTCAATTCATTCACTGAGCATGGGGGGGAACTGTCGGTGTGGTTCGATTGGAAGCTTTCCTGAGATTGGTTGACTTTTATTGGTGTGCTAATGATAGGTTCAACCAACGAGACCGATTTTGAAATCGTATCGTTTGGATAGTATTCACATGTATTTATTGGTTTGAGATCCCATTCCTTATTTTCGAATAATGATGGCGTATTATTGGGAATTGAAATATTACCAGCGGCATCAGATTGATACGTAGTTGCACTATCTACTTTTGAAAGCGTATCCAAGATAGTTGAATTGTATTCATTAATCTCAGTGGAATTTACTGGTGCTGTGACTGTGATATCAATACCAACGTCATTTATCTTTCCATTTTGCTTTTTAGAAAATACTTCATCAAAGAATCGATCATCACCCAAATTTAATGGACTTACGCAGTCATGGGTTGTATCAACACTGTCCAAAAATCCAACTATTAACTCTTCCTCAGTCGGGTGGCATAAGTGGGTACTACTGCCCATGGGAACAGCATCTGCTGAAGGCAGAGCAAATTGTAAAGTCGATGCAAGAAATGGGGAAACTGACCTTGATGATGCATTCGAAGGATCAATTGCTTGCGGTGAAATTCCAATTGACTTTTTCCTCGTGAGGTTATTATTCATATAAAGTGGACCTGTCCATGAGTGTCTCTTAATTTGGCTGTCTCTGTCTCTACCTGGGGAAGTACTGGTGCTTGAATATTCATCTAATACATCTCGTCCATTATATGTTATATTTGGTATTGATGAGACTGAATGTGCAGTTCTCATCATTGTGGAATAATTCAAGTTGGTGTCATTGTGATGATTACTCACACTAGAGGAAACCACACTATCATTCAGGGAGAACAATCTTAATTCTGGCAGATGTAAGATTTCGAGGAACTTATCAATCCCACTAGGGTCAGGTTGGTTGAAGTCGTTAGCAGTAGAAATAACCGGTGTTTCTGTATTGGAAGTAGCAATATTGATCTGTTCAGTATACATAGTACTTGAGGTAATAATTGTTTAAGGAAAGGAAAGGTAAGGTTTAAATGTAACAATGAATGAATTGAACCCTGTATTGATGAACCAAAGAGAATGGAGAGTGGAGAGTGGATAGTGGGTGGTGGGTGGGGGGGGATTATCGAGGGTATTTATATATTTAATAACACAAGATCATTGCTGATAAAAGATAAAATAGAAAACTGGGCAAAACTAATGATCGTTCCGATGTCTCATTATAATAATAAATGAATATTTTTCTTATTGATTAATGGTATATTGTTACTGGTAATCCTGCACCCTTGTTCTTATTGTTTTATCGTAGTTGTAAAAATAGTGAGTAGGAAAATAAAATAAAAATTAAATTAATAAAAAAAATAAAAAAAATAAAAAAAATAAAATAAAATAAAAAAATAGAAACAAAATTCAAATAAAAAATAATCTCAACTCCGAATTATAAACTTGAAATTTACGCTACCATATAATTTTCCATTGACAGTTGGCTTATATTGTCACGAATTAATTCGCACAGCCGACTCTCCACCATTGATAAAAAAACTAAAAACAACAGAAATTACTGCCACACTGAATCTGGAGCCATCTCATTTATTGTTCATGTAATATAGTTCATGTAGCTTTTGGGGCTTCCTACCAAAAGAAAATACAACAATGAAGTTTTGGCTTCCACTCACAGTGTTGGATGAGGAACGTTTTTGCGCGGGAAACGTTGGGGGCAAGGAATTTTCCTTTGTTGATTTTGTACCTCTTCGGTTAATCAAGGCGCAAGAAAAGTCCCCTTACGAGCTAGATGAGTCAATGATTTGTTGTTAAACAGTATCATTTGGTGATGTGCGTATGCACCCACTTCGTAAACTTGTTGGCACTGTTTGTGTGTTGGTTCCTTGATCATTGATTGGTTTCACGTGCAAGCGGCTGTGTGTGAATGCTGTTATTTTTATGGTATTTTTTTTTTTTAGATTTACGGGGGGGACACAGCTAAGAAAAAAAAACTTCATGACCAAAAAAAATTGATTTCCCCTGATAATTTTAATTCTTTTAACCCCACAAACCAAAACCGAAAACAAAAAAAAAAAAAGAACTACAGTGCTATAATTACTTTTTGATTAAACAATAAACACAATAACCAGGTTGATCATTCCGTTTTGGTTAAAAACTTAGATAACGGTTTGTGGCTATTGGGGAGTAAACAAAAGAAACTACAGTGATATTTGTTGAACAGTCATAAGAAAACGTTTGTTAGCCCATCAATCAATCCCATGGCTTATAAACTAAGCTTGTCGCTTTACGGGAATCAAAGCTACATCCAGTTTGGATCCAGAACAATAGCTTTTTCTTTTGTGTTATAGAAAACAGAAGGAAATGAAGAATTGAAATTGATCATTTCCAGCCGTTTGAGAATAAGGGCAAGGGAAGTTGCCAAGGAAAGGCTTGTAATTGGTTGAAATATTATTGTAAATCATGTACTTCGGCTATTTCTCCCCTTTTTTAGGAGTTTCTTTCTTCCAACAAGTAACCACGCCCATCGACGGAAAAGAAAACTGGAGTGGCAGTGTATAATAATTAGTCGATAACAGTATGGTTCCATATAGGAGAATCACTACCAAAGCAGTAATACCGGCCTTTGCATGTATTTAGTATTGTTGTTGTTTAATTTTCGCAGCCACCCCCAGGAACAGGCTTGATACATACTCTATACGCAAAAAAAATCACAATCACTACAAGCAAAGCCATAGAATCAAAATCCTCACCATAGACATACATTTTGATTATACATTTAATAATAAATAAAGATAAATACTTATAACTAACCATTGTTCGATCCCACCATACCTTTGCATCACCATCAACTTGCTCGTGAATAGAAAAACATTCCACATTCATTACAAGCATATTCTGTTCCATCGATTGATTGAGGTATCACCCCATTGCATATTATACATCGTTGTTGGTCACTTGCTTCTATGTTTAAGCAATTATGCGTAAGTTCAAATTGATCGTATAGTATAGTAATCATACACTCTACTTCTTCAATTGATGTATATGATGCCGCCGTATTTTGCAACGGATAATAGAAGTCGACAAAATCCGTCAACATGGGATTTTTGCATGAATGTTAACAATCAGATCGGAATGGGCACAAGCGATGAAAGCGAGGTTGTACATGTTTATATATATATATATATATATTGTATAAGTATATACACCCCCATCGGAGGGCTGATGTTTGACAGGCGGGAGTTTATTAATAATACACACAAACAAACAAATAGACAAATAGACACTCCCTTATTTTTTTTCCCCCATTCTTTCTCTCAGCTTTAAAAGAAAGGGCTCATAATGAGATCAAAATATTATTATTATTATTATTATTATTATTATTATTATTATTATTATTATTATATCCGTAAATGTTTAAACCCGCCTTATTTTAGCAACAGCATTATTTATATTTATAGAACCCAATGGCCATTCTTTATGTATACATTTGAACAGACCCGTTATCTTCTTTTATTATTATTATTCTTCATCAACCAATTGCTACAAGTGAATAATATTATACCCCCTATTCACTGAAATGATATATAAAAGCCATTCTATTAATACTTTTATTTTATTTCCTGGTTTTTGCTATTGCTTTTTGATATAAACATCGATTACGATATGCCACACATCAGGTGCAAACGTTTTGACCCTTTCTAGATGTACAATCTCCCCCTTCACAAATACACCCCTTGCCTCTTGTTTAATCTCCTCAAATTGATCAACATGCACGTTTTCATGTATATGTACAATCGCATCAATACTAGATTTCTCCTTTACCAACTGATGAGCAATGCCCCATGATGCTTTCGAACTAGGCAATAACCCCATATTGACATGACTAATACTCAAACTGCTGTCGGGAAACGTCTTCAATCTCATTGGAACATATTCATTACTCTCCAAAAATATAAACACATCAATCTCATCCTGATACCGTGTGTACACTGCATAATCAAATGCCTCATCATGGTGAATTATCCGATATGTATACCCACCCACCTCCAAACTTCTCCTAAACCCTTCAATTGACCACGGATTTAATTCCCAACACATCAACTTGGCGCCATTTCGTAAGTATGAAAGTGAAAAATATCCAATGCCACAATATAAATCAACCACCACCGATCCCTGTAAATGTTTATAATTATCCAAGATCCGTTTTTTCTCCTTGATATTCCCCCGCGAAAACATGGTATATCGTGGTGCCCATGTTTGATAAATCCCATTCTGGACAACATGACACCAAAATGCATTATCGAAATCTTGTGGCGTTGGAGTTGGGGATTCAATCAATGGTCCGAAATCTCCAAATAATGGTAGAATATTAAGCGGTTTTCGCATAATATTGGTGTTGTCACAATCGGTGATTGGTTTGTTGATGGCAACATGGGTGATGTCGGTAGTACCGAATAATTGCTGTTGGTGGGTGAGAATATATTTGAATAAGTCCGTTGAAGAAATTGACGAGTTTTGGAAAATGGCTTGCCAGGTTGGGGAATCAAATGTGTTTTGATTAAATAGTATCATGGGTGGGTACATGCTCCATCGTTTGGGAATTGATGATTCCGGCGGCGGTTGCACGTGTTTTGCTGTGAAGAATTGAGAGATTATTGAGTATAATGTAATGGTACTTTGAATATCTTCCTCGTATATTTCATATTTGTAGTTGGCAAGATCAGGCGTTATTTCCGTTATGGTTGTATAAATATGGAACTCATCATTATGTCTTTCGATTTTATGCTTCTTCAGAAGGGCTTTTCTGTCATTGAGATATTCCTTCAATGGTTTGACTTGTTTGGGATCGTTTAGTATTAGCTTTATCGGCATGTCTATTGGTTCTTTTTAGACTACTTCGTCTCTATCAAAGCTTTTAATATCCACTGTGAAACCCAATCTGCAAATTTTTTGCATGTTAAATTTTGATGTGGAAGAGTTTTTCTTTGGAAGACTTCAATCTGGTTTGAGTAGTAAATCACTACTCTCCCATACCGGCATTTTATCTGACAAGGGAGTAGTTTTCTATAGATGCTTTACATGAAAGTATGTTCCCATTTATGTAGAGTATGTCAATTACATCTGCCAACTATCCTTCGGGATGTATCATTATATGGTGTTGTAGGGGTTGTTGAAATTGTCCCTCCCACGACCACCAGAATTCAAGATAATTTTGCAACTCATTATATACCGTTAAGCATAAACTTCAACCCCTTTGTCACGTCCAGACAAGTCTGCTGTCATTGACTGGAAAAGAATTGCTAGGTCGTTATTATGATCTAGCATTGAGCAATAAAACAAATCAAAATGAATGTGTGATATTCTGGCTTAAGTAGTTAAGCATTGAGCTAAAGGGTTACCAGAGGACGAGTACAAGTGCACATGGTATACACTTTCTTCTCCTACCTATTTGGAGAAGAAAATCGTTTACCAACCGAATTCATTCTTCATAGTGTGTCAATTGCTTGTAGTACCTGGTTGTTCACAAGTCTACGGAATTACACGAGAAGCATCTTCTTATCCTGTATCTGAAAGGGGTGGGTGGGGGGAGTAAACTTATCGGCATCAAGATTGCTTTAACAAAGTAATATATCTACCGATTCCGTTTGGAGTTATTGTTTATTGCATTTGTGTAAAATCTACGCCCTATTGTAAATTCCAAAAGGATCTAGAAGGGGGGGTTGCGACCTCAAAGTTGCCAGCAAGAAGACCGGTTTTCTACATCATCTATAAAGCAAAGGGTTTGCCAGTCACAGCAGTGTTTGCTGTGTGTCCTGTTGATCAATCTCACATGCTTCTTCACTCTTGATAGATTCGGAGTTTTTTTTTTTTTGTTTTGTGATTTATAATTAGCACCAAGACAAAAAGAAATTTTAAACTTTTTTGTTCCCAATTTTAGACACATTACATGAGCTGACACCACCCTGACAGATCTTTCGTATGCAACATTTACAACATTTTAAGATTATGTAAATAAACCCAAAAGGTTGGTCATTGATTTGATAAACTTTCAACTGGAATGAATGACTTGAATGAGGTTATTTTTGTTGGTATGAGTAACACAATTTTCCGCACAAGTCCGTAATTGATGCAAAATTTATCGTTTGGTGGTGTTTCTTTTGCTGCCTCAGCATTTCACGACACAAAAGATGTGTTAACAAAATGAAATCTCGTTATTTCTAGGATCACATGGATTGCTACTTGAGAAACCACCCCCTCCCCTCCCCCTTCCTTCTTAAAATGATATGGAGTCTCCCCTCTATGATGCATAGGGGGTGGATAGGGATCGAAGGGGATGAGACAGAGTATATAATAGAGAGCACTCCTTTTACATCAATTAAGCCATTTCTCCTTTTAGTTTTAACAATGGAGGAAGAAGAAGAAAAATATTTTTATACTCATTTAGAATAAAATAAAATAATAATAAAAAAAAAATAAACATAAGATGCAACCAGAAAAGAAAAAAATTGAAAATCATTTATAAACTGTTTTTTTTTTTCAATGTCTGTCTGTCTGCCTGTCTGTGTGTCTGTCAGATGTTCTTTTTTTTTCTACCCTCACTCTGTCTCACTCTAATTGCAGACACCACCACCACACCAGACACGACTTGTTTATTAGTAAATTTTTTTTTTATTGAAAACTATTTTTGATAAGTGTTTACTCAACGTCCAATTTCATATAATTAACATCTTTATCATTATCACAACAATCTTCTCACCTCAACGACCGAGTTATACCTTTAGTATCAGTTGAAATACTATATCGGTGAGAAACAATAGAAGCAAACGCAAAAATATACAAGAAAAATCGCCCAAGAAAATGCCAAAGACCGTCGACAACCAAAAGACGTTGGAGGAAGCCGCTGATCGAGAATACCAACTATCATACCTCGCTGCAGTTGAACGTAATCAAATACCGTTATCACGCACATTACTCGCTATTTTACATGGATTCCATCTACTCAAGACTCCAATAGTACACCAATATACGTCCAAGTTTCTATTTTTACTGAATCAAGTTGGAAAAATCAACAATAAACCAGTCTATGATATTCACACCGATGATATATATTATGTGATCAACTGGGTCATTATGATAACGTTCTTGCGTTCATTCCTTATGAAGTGGGGATTTGCACCATTTGCATCCAAAGTTTGTAATATTCATTCCCGGAAAGCAAAAGTAAGATTTGCAGAACAAAGTTGGTCAGCAGTATATTATACAGTATCATTTGTCTATGGTGTCTATCTTTATTTGAAGGCGCCTTATTTCAATAATTTGGATCATATCTATATAGATTGGCCTAATTTCCCAATGGAAGCTGCATTTAAGAGGTATTATTTGATTTCCATTGCATTTTGGTTTCAACAAATCTTTGTATTGAATGTTGAACAAAAAAGAAAGGACCATTACCAAATGTTTAGTCACCATATTATTACGTGTATGTTGATTGTGGGATCTTATTATTATTACTATTTCAGAATTGGACATTTAATTTTAATGATTATGGATTCAGTTGATATATTTTTATCAGTCGCAAAAATGTTAAACTACGCCAAGTACAAGCGTAGTTGTGATACCATGTTTATATTATTTTTGGTCAATTGGACAATCTTG
Organism: Hemisphaericaspora xylanilytica; assembly: GCA_030563365.1. NCBI lineage: Eukaryota > Fungi > Ascomycota > Pichiomycetes > Serinales > Debaryomycetaceae > Hemisphaericaspora > Hemisphaericaspora xylanilytica. The sequence continues at coordinate 19,037 of JAKUCC010000604.1, read as the reverse complement.
AGACACGGGGTTTACAATTATTTGTTTTATCATCTGTTAACGAGAGCACCATTATTAATGAAGAACCAGCAATGTGTTGCTGGGTCAATGCAAAAGAGATGTTGGACTCCAGCTATACTTAATGTCTTTTTTGGGTTATTAGGTGGGTTGCAAGTGATTACCTTGGTTTGGTACTATTATATCTTAAAGGTGGCTTATAAGGTAGTTACAGGATCAGGTGCAGAAGATGTTAGAAGTGATGAAGAAGACACCGATGTTGAAGTTAAACCAAGTCAAGAAAACATGGAAAAGATTGAAATCGAAGTGGAAGATTTAGAAAGTGATGAAAGTATCGATTCAATTATTGAAATAAACGCAAAGAATGCCGACAGAGATATTTTTAGTTCAGGGTCAGATACCACCCTTGGTGATGATAAAGACATTGAAACAAGGAAATAAAACTGATAGAATAATATAAAAGTGCTGGTTACAACTTCCCATAAATTTGATAGACATGGAGATGGATGGGAGCAGAGTAATTGGGATAATTTTCATATGATTGTTTTTTTAGTATGTACCAATAGTATCATGATACTAGCGTTCTTAATATTAGTTCTCTTTATGTTGTTTTAGTTAGTATCACATGGAATTTGTTAAAGTATGAAAGCAAAAAATTGGTGTAGTTTATTTAGTGAAGACTCTGATACTCAATCATCGACTACAGAGGTCTCGTGTAGTGTATGGTTACAACTGATAATGTGGAAACGCGTTGTCAACTATCGGTTGACACGCGAGTACTATTAGGGAATGATGGAAAAGCCATTGACACTGTTGACACAAGAGAGAACCAGAACAAATTAAACACACCAACAGAAAAAAAGAAAGAGAGAGAGAAGAAAAAAACATCAACCTCAATCAGGAAACAGAAAATGTAAACAAACCATTTTAGACAACCATACACACTCTACCATTAGATTAGATTGATTACACTACATTTACACAAACAAACCAAAACAGACCAACTACACGCAACCGTTGTAATGTTTTCCAATGCTAACAGCAATGGTGACAGTACAATCAAAATACCCGAAACTAAGCAATCTTCAATCACAGTAGCAGTACGAGTAAGACCATTTACAGAAAAGGAAAGCATCAATTTAATCAAATCAAATGACGATACTATCTTTCTAGGAGACGGAGCATTTGCAACTGATGGAGGCAATCAAAGTACACCAACCAAACGGTCTTTATTAACGTGTCCAATGGGATTACGGAAGATAATTAACGTCGTGGATGATAAAATGTTAATCTTTGATCCTCCAGAAACTAACCCCATTGCGAAAATGCAACGAAACGCATTCCCATCTAAAGGATCGAGAATTAGAGAATATCGATTTGTTTTTGACCAATTGTTTGACGAAGACGCTACTCAAGACGACGTGTATCATGCCACCACAAGACCATTACTAGATAGCGTGTTGGATGGGTATAATGCGACCGTGTTTGCTTATGGTGCTACGGGATGTGGGAAAACTCATACTATTCTGGGCAGTCCGGGAAACCCTGGTGTTATATTCCTAACCATGCAAGAGTTATATCAACGAATTGAAAAGTTGAGTGACACCAAGATCATTGATGTAAGTTTATCATACCTTGAGATTTACAATGAATCAATTAAAGATTTATTAAATGTTGAAACCGAATCAAGAAAATTGGTTATAAGGGAAGACGAAAATAAAAAAGTAAGTGTGTCGAATTTATCTTCACATAGACCAAACTCAGTTGAGGAGGTGATGGAGTTAATTATAGAAGGAAACAAAAATAGAACAACTTCACCAACAGAAGCTAATGTCACTTCAAGTAGGTCACACGCAGTATTGCAGATTAATATAGTTCAAAAGAATAGAACGGGAGATATTACAGATGAGCACACATTTGCTACATTATCCATTATAGACTTGGCAGGAAGTGAAAGAGCAGCAGCCACTAAAAATCGCGGAATTAGATTAAGCGAGGGTGCTAATATTAATAGATCATTATTGGCATTGGGGAATTGTATTAACGCGTTATGTGATCCTAGGCGAAGAAATCATATCCCTTATCGTGATTCTAAACTAACACGGTTGTTAAAGTTTTCGTTAGGGGGGAATTGCAAAACAGTGATGATTGTGTGTGTATCGCCATCTTCTCGACATTATGATGAGACATTGAATACTTTGAAATATGCTAATCGTGCCAAAGAAATCAAAACAAAGTTAATTCGTAATCAAACCAATTTGGACCGTCATGTTGGGTCATATTTGAAGATGATCACCGAGCAGAAGCAGGAAATTGATGAGTTGAGAAGTCGAGAAGCTAAAGTTGTCGAAAGTACTCTTGCCAATTGTAAGAATATTGAAAATGCAGTATTTAAGTCATTATTTGATGCGATTAAATCCATAAGGAATTCGCTAAACAATCATTCACAGGAGAAATGGAGGAAAGCGTTTATTTTGGCAAAAAGAAAGTTATTGCTAACGCAAAAGATTGAAACGGATGTTATAGAACACGAATGGAAATTGTTGGAAGAATCTGGACTTGCGAACCACCATCCGGAATTAAACACGGTTCGTGGTTTGATTTCTCAACTACAATCGAAAATCGAGTCACAAATTCCCGAGCTAGAATTCCAGTATTCAAAAGCTGGTGATGCCGCGAACATTTTGAATGTCTCGTCAATGCAAACATTAAAACGTTTATCTGAGCATGAAGGTTGGAGTGAAAACCATACAATGGATTTCAAAGAACATATTGAGCTCTTGCGACACGAAGTAGAACGGGACATATTGTTTACCTCGTCGATTTTATATGATCAATTGATCAATGAGACAGGCGGGTATCAATATTCAGTCATTCACTTGGTGAAGGCATTTGCAAACGATATTGATACCCACGAATGGATTCTGGGTTTATCAGCAAGTTTAGAGAAGATGGTTCTGGGTGATTTCGATGCTGATATAGAAGCAATTGCTAGTGAGTTTATGAAGAGAAAATTGCATGAGCCTGAGGACAATGATATCCAAAACTCGTTTGATATGGATTCTAGTCAGATGATGATTGATGATATGGATGACGGCGTTGAAGCCCCAGCCAAACGAATCCGAATTCAATCACCAGTGAGGTCACCACCTAAAAGTATCACAAAGCGAAGTATGAAACATACCAAGCTGTCACCTATCCGAAAACCAAAGAAAACTGTTCATTGGGATATCACCAAGAGTGATTCGTATGCCGATACAAGTATGGAAAACTCCATGACCAAGAGCGACGTAGATGTTTCTCCGATCGAAACAAACAATATATTGGACCAATTGACAAATGATGATCTTGCATTGCATTTTGATCTGGTATTAAATTCTCCCCCATCGTCGCACAAGAGGTCATTTATTTCCAAAACCAAAAAGAATCTTACTGATGTACGAAGAAATCGATCTTCGACAGAGGGTTCCTTTTCCAATAGGGCTCGGTCACCGGAATATTTGACCGAGCAGAAGCTGCAACCATTATTGAACACGAGTGCAGCTGCAAAAGTCGTGACTGATTTTGTTCCCGATAATGCTGAGATGCCCCGCGACGAAATGGATTTTAACCCTGGTGTATCGTATTCGCAATCACCAATTAGTGGTCCAACATCGCATTCTGATATTGCTATTATCAAATCGCCAACTAGTCCGATCAAGATGAGCACGAAATAAAATCAGGAAGAAAGAGGGCACTTGTTGGTGGAGACGGACGGCGGAGGAGATCTGCAGAAATTATAGAGGTTTGAAGCTGGGAATTAACATTTGGTACGTGTTGGGTTTTATATTAATTAATGATTTTTGGGTTTAGAGAGGTTCGCTATTTGATGACTTTGAATAGTCCATTTTATAGAAAGTAACATAAATATTGAAAGTACAACTTCTGTTATTTATTGTAGAATTCTTTAAACTGCAGTTGATGTGTTTGTGCGTTTGCTCTTACTATCCCAATGAATTGTGATTATAATGGGAAGGCGAACGCGAGTGGTTGCAAAATGTGTGGAACTAAAATGCAGGAACAAAATTGTGGTACCAAGCTAATTACGTCATAGCTCGCGACTCCACAATTTTTTCAAATTTCGAAATCAAACAAAGAGATAATCCAACAATGTTAACGAAACTACAATAACACGTGTTATCACTACATTTAAATAAAGGTTGCATGCAGCATCCAGTCTACGCTACCTGATCCAAGTATTAATGTATATGTGAATAATACTATAGCAAACTACATAATTGTCATATAACAATGCATTCCCGCGAAGTGTCAAAAGATCGCGATCACCTACCATACGTTTAATATCTATCATTTTGACGACGTCCATCATCACGATAATCATCTCTTCTGTCACCACCACGATAATCATCTCTTCTGTCACCACCACGATATTCATCTCTACCACCACCATAATGACGGCCTTCATCTCTACCACCATGATGATGACGACCTTCATCTCTACCACCACCACCATGATGACGGCCCTCGTCACGATAATCGCCTCTTCCACCACCATAACCATATTGTTGTTCTTGTTTACGACGTTCATCCTTTCTTTCTCTACGGTCTTCAATGGCATCTTCAATCTTATTAGCACCAACTGCACCAACAACCCCACCGATAATGGTACCCAAAGTACCATGGTCTTCACCACCTAACTTGTGACCACCAACTGCACCAGCAGCACCTCCAGCAATGGTGGAGAAAAAGCCTCTGTCTTGGGCATCGCCCGATTGTTGTTGGTTGGAATCGCCTCTGGATTGGTTTGGCTTGTATTCTCCTTGTTCACCTGAGGAGTAGAATTCGTTAGCGGACATGATATGATATGATATGAGTGTTTGATATATGGGATTAGGGGGGATTGGTTCTTACAAAAGAAAGAAAGAAGAAATGTGAAAAATTTTGAAAATAAAAAGTGGAGAGTTTTACGGTGGTATTTATATTTATAGAAAGTATATATCAAAGAAGGGGGAGGGGGGGTGGCGCCAGGGGAGGAATAATGGAAGTAGTTGGCAGTGTGTTCTCGAATCATGGGGTTTATATGCAGATGGATTATTCGATTGATAAAATGCACAAAAACTTAAAAAGTAAATACTGAAGAAGGATCAATACAGGCAAACAATATGGGAATAAACGAAGGTTCACTGATTGCCAGTTTAAATTTAGATTGTCAATTAGGCGCAGTTTCAGTAGTGAACAACACACAACAACACACAACAGGTTAAACCAATCAATTCATCCTTCTATAAATCCGCAGTTGTGTTTCCATTACCTGTGGGTCTATTGAGTATCCTTTGAAAATTTCAAGTTTTGATTTAGACCTGATTCATTATTAACCAAGGTTACGCTTAAGCTATCTAAAATAGCAAACAAAGCAAATTCCCCATATTCCTTGTCCTCTATCATCTGTTTGATGTTCCTTTTTTTTGCACTTCCCGCACTACCAAACGCACCTCGTAGCGGCCGCACCCCCTGCCAAAAATCAATTGGCTGTTCATAGCCCAGACAAACCTTAAATTTCCATGCTGGTCTCTCTTTTTCACAAGCACATTTATCTCCCCAAGTGGCAAGCAGAAAGGGGTGGGTGGAGGGCAATGTACACACTATGTAACAATCATGATTGTTGGTGAGGTAACAATACCCAATTTTTCTTTTTCTTTTTTTTTTCCATTTCCATTTCGGAATTCAATGACGTACTAGATACATAAATCTTTTGTGTCAAGTTAAAATGCAATCGAAACCTCAAACACACAACACAAGAGCCCAGCCAGCATTTTACGAGAAAGAACACGTCACTTCAAAGGGAGAATCATTGATATTTGAAACTCCTGGCAGATGGGTAGAGTTGTCGAGGAAAGGAAGTGGAATTGGTTTATGCAGTGTTCCACGTGCGAAACGGAATGTATGTTGTCGGGAATAGTAGTTATATACCCGATAAGTACCCTAACGGGAATAGATGCAGTCTTCGGCAATTTCTCGGGCAATGAGAATGACACCAATACTGACACTGACACACGTTAGTAACCATGTAGTATAGCTCGAATAGTCTACTTTCTCCATGTGATAGAAATACTCGACTCATTATCTTGTAAGTCGGTAGTAGATCTACTCAGTTAATCAAATGACTTTGTCAAAGATGACCAATGAAATACAAAATTAATGGCTTTATATATTTTGAAATATAGATAATCCACTTGTTGAACAGAAAACAACAAAACTAGAAAAAAAAAATTAACGAGATATTAAACTAACGTGGGGGAGATATAGTTCAAATCCCCATGAATGAAAAAAGCAAAAAAGTACCTAATTACATGATAATACAATCTTTTTCCTGTGCAGAATTAGAAGTCGTTCCATCAAACTCATTCACAACCGCCGGTCTCTTCTTCACGTACTTTTGTATTTTGCGAATTGTCTCCTTGTCGGTAATTCTACTCAATGACTTCTCCTCTCCATTCAAAGCCGCCTTCTTATACCATGTTTGGGCTTCATCAACATTCTTAAAACATCCAATCCCCTTTTCGTAGAAATTAGCTAATGCAAATTGTGCCTTTGGCAAGTTACATGCAGCAGCACGTTTGGCCCATTCATAAGCCTCAACTTCGTCTTTTGGTAAATATGGCTCAGATCCAACGAGATACCACGCACACATAGCCAACATCGAGTTCGGGTCCCCTCCTAATGCTGCTTGGGTATAATAATGAATAGAAAGGTTAGAATCTTGTGGTACCACATCACCAATTTCATAATGTTGTCCCAAGATTGCTGCTGATTGAATATGACCCAACGCGGCTGCTTGAGCATATAACTCCAATGCATATTTCTTATCTTGAATCACAATGTCCTCAAACCCGTAGTAGTATAATTTCCCCAATTCGTATGGCGCAGCTGCAATTAATTCATTAGCAACACCAGTAGCTCTTGTTAACCATTTAATCCCCATCTTCTTGGTATTCATATTATTCGGCAATCCCATCTTGGCATAGAAGGAGTAAACACCTAACTTGTACATGGCAGCAGGATGATTCTTTGCTGCAGCAATTTTTAAATATTCCACTGCTTTACGAGAATCTCTACCAGTTCCCAACCCTTCTTCATAACAGTAGGAAGTACGATATGCAGATTCAACATGTCCATGTTTTGCTGCTGCTTGGAATAATATAAATGCTTCTCTATTTTCAATCTTATCCAATGCACCAGAACTATATGCATCACCTAATAAATACTGGGCTTCGACATATCCCTTATCACTCAATTTCTTGAGGTAGTGTACTGCCTCTTTTAATAATGCCTTTTTCAATCTTTTATCATCGACCTCTGTTTGAGAAGCACCATTTATAACATCGGAAGATTTGGATTTTTTGTGTATCCCAAGCTTGGAACTAGAACCGTTTCTAGAATCAATTGGACCACGTCTTGGTGAGTTCTCAAGTGGTGATCCTGTACCTCTAGATTCTGAAGATTGGGAGGAATTAGTAGTACTAACAACTGGTTCAGCATCTAGCAACAACGCAGTTTGTAACATATATTGTGCATATTGAAACAACACTGCTGGATCATTAGACTTTTTCGCGTTTTGACGATACAAATCAATCGTCTTGATACGTGGAACCAAGTGCTCTTTGGCATCTCTACCCAAATATGATTGAAGCACGTTTTGATTGAAATCAACGAGTGACGCGGTATCACTACGATCGTGGAAAAACGATGATGTGGATGACACAGAACGGTTATGACCGAACTTATGAAACGAAGGAGCAACTAAACTGTTTTCTGACTTTGAAAATCCTGGATGTTCCATTGGGACATTCAAATTGAAATTGGTAACTGATGAGGTCGCTGACAATGGATTGGAATTTGGAGATGACACACTTTCTTTTGATGCAAACACTGGTGGTGGGGTCAGGGATCCATATGCTGGATACGGGGTAGTACCCCCTTGTCTAGTTGGTGTTGATGTAGAAGATAAGTTACGTGGGAGCGCTGGTTGCTGTTGCTGTTGATGTTGTTGATGTTGCTGTTGATTTTGGTGAGGGTGATGACTAGATGAAAGGTGGGTTTGGTTTCCTGATTGTTGGAATTGGTTGTATTGAGTTGATATTGGGGAAGAACCACGTGAAGAAACGGATCTAATAGATTGATCAACATGGATGTTTGGATTACTACCGTTCATCGGTTGTTGCATTGGTGGTTGATTATTGTGTCGTTGAGGCAGTTGTTGACGGTGCGGGAAGTTTTGTTGAGTAGGAGAAAAGTACAACTCTTCCATTCCTGCAGTGACATCGTCTATTGGATTAATATACTTGTTGGATGATGCACCATTAGGCGAATAGTTGTTATAATTTTGAGGCTGAGGTTGTTGTTGTTGTTGTTGTTGTTGGGGTGGCGGATGGTGGGTATCATTGACAGGATAGGGGGTAATAACATTTGGGGTGCTGCCATTTGAGGATAGATGGGAACGGTAAGGATGAGAAGTCATGGCGTGTGTCGTGGCTGTAACTATAAATTATATGTGAGTACCGGCAATGACTAAAAGTTTCTTGTAGTGGGTAATGGCCAAGGGAAGTGTCTCTATTAATAGTGGTGATCGTATGTAATTTAAATTTTTATTTTATTATTTTTTTTTGTTGTTTGAATTCTGAACCTCGTTGAAATCGTATACACTAAAAAAAAAAAAAAAAAATTTTTTTGGACCGTGTGGAATTGTTGGTGGGAATGAGTTTCTTTGCTTAGGGCTGAACGGGGCCGTTAGACTGTCTGTTTGTCGTTGGAGTTTGTTCTTTCTGCGTGCAATGGTCAAACCAATAAGCGTTTGGCGGGGAGGTCGTACTGTGATCAACTTAAGAAAAGGATGATGGAAGTGTGTGTGTGTGTGTGTGTGTGAATGTCTGGTAGAAAAAAAATTCAACAAGAGAGAAACTCAACCAGAAATATGCAGATCGATTACCCACTGTGAATTGGGAAAAAAAAAAATAAAGAAAATAAAAATAAATTAAAAAAAAAAATAAATAAATCTTTCTTCAGCCAAACACTTACAATCCGACAGACATAAAGACAGACCAACAAACAGACAGAAAGCGAGAGTATGCGTGTGGGTATATTCAAAAAATATTGATTTACCATTATTAGAGAACAAAGACAAAAAAAATATTATCTTCAAGGGAAATCAGTTTTTTACATTTTGCGAGTTTTGATTTTTGACTGTCTGTCAGAAAATATTATTTTTTAAATCTCAGTTTCTTATGTTGCATTGTATGGGTAGGAAGAAACCTGTAAAAATATTGGTTAAACCTGCAAAACATCCAATGTAAAACACGATATTGTCTCACAAACAAACCCCCATTTGTAGTCGAGACTTTTTGTTTTTCTGCTTCTATAATTAGTACCTAGTAGCTAAGCTTTTTCAGACAATTTTTCTTCTCCTTGTTATTCAAGTTGTGGGTTTTAGGATTTCCTGATTAAGTGAGAGAATTCTCGAAATGGGGGATGAAATAAACGGTTTGATTAAATTGATATCAATGCACAACAAGTAAAACCTTAAAACTACCAAAGATGGTAGTGTGGTAATCCACACCCTATTATTTAAAGGTACTTTCTAATTAACTGGGGCATATCTGGCTGGAAGATGCGTCATTGTGCATAGTGTTGGTAACCCACCCACATTATTCATATTGTTTTTATGATTTCAGTTACAACACCAAGCCAAGTGAAAAATGCAACTGATTACTTACCAGGATCAAACAGGATTAAATGTGGCAATTCGTAGGATGCTTGTGTGTTTGTCAATTGGAATTCTTGTTTGCAACCAGTCTATTTTTGGGGGCATGCTAAGCCGCAGTATCTGTTGACGTACATTTTAGGGCAAAGCACCGAGTATCCCTCTTTGTGGGCAATGCTCATTCAATTGACACTATTTATAGATTCACTTTGTAAAGGATTCACTTTCTAATTACTACCTTGGCTCTTTGGTTATAGCCCATTGTTGCAACAAACGTTTATAGACTAAGCGATTCAAGTTTGAACTAGCAATAGGCGAGATCTTCTCGTGTAGCAAATCAAGCTAAGTTTGTCATTTTAATTAGACTTGACACAAGTATGCAGCAACTGGTGCCAAACCAACTTATAATACTCCTAAATTCAAAGGGTTTCTTGCAATATTACGCAATACGGAAGTGTAATTGAGTTGTCAATCAAAAATATCATTCAGTTGGTAACTGACTTGAAGGAGAATTTCCGAACATTACCAGGAGCACATTTGTTCTTTCGATTCCGAGATGATTTTCTTTCGCCCAGTCTTCAATTGGATTATATCTCCTTTGTCTTTAGTCACTTTTAGATTTCAAATTTGTTTAGACAAATTTTTGCAGCAAATTCTCAGTAAAATTTATAATCAAGTGGTTGCAAGAAATCTGGTGATCCAAACTCTACACGTATTTTCAAACAACAACTACGATCCAAGGATTTTCGTATGGCTTAATATACTGAATTTATATCTTATCTATAAATTCCAGAATCTTAAAATTGATAGTCTATCAAACGATTACATTTCACAAATCTGCAATTGATAAGGGGCGACGAACAATACTCTCACTCTATATTATCATTTGTCAGTTCAACATTTGTATTGTTAGATACACCTACGTATTTCTATACATACCTAAGTAATAAAGCTGTTAATCCGTGGGGAAAATACTTTCCCTATGTTAAAACCCCTACGTGTGGTTTTTTCAAAAAATCAAGCCAACAAGAGATATCGCATGACTAAATGCGCACCAACTCTTTAGAGGATGTACTAGATTCCACTCGTGGTAGAATTGTATCCAAGTCTATCTCATTCACCTAATAAACCAAAAGTATAACGCAAGAGGAGACCAGAGAGCATGGATATAGAAACGAATCAAACGAAATGTTCTTACCAATTCATTGTAATTATTAATACTATAAACATAGCGCCACCAGGTAATCTACTACCCTGACCTTATTAGAAACGACAAGGATGCATTCTTACAAACTTCACAATTCATTGTCAATATTAACCTCTCTTTATGATGCTACAGTACACTGCAATCAATGCAGCAACACATACACCGAAAATTGTCAATCCAGAAAATTTATCCCTTCGATCAAACGATGCCAACCTTTCTTCATGTACCAACAACCTTGCTCGATCCTCCGGGTCCAATAAATCCAATTTGGTTCTATCTATTGGCTTATCCTTATCATCATCTAATTCTGCTTGTTTTCTTTTAAGTTCTTCCTCTTCCAATTGTTTCATCTTCGCAATATCTTCTTTATTCTTCAACACCACATCAGGGAATTGCTTTATAAATCGTTGATTCTCATTATTATTCCATTGCTTACTTTCTTTTGCCAACCGCTTCTTGACATTGTCAGTTGTGTTTATCGATCCCGTAGTACATTCATCTCCGGTCATAAAACTTAACAACCCCGTTAATATCGTCGCTACACTCCATGCAGGATTCCATGTGTCAGGATGATAGTCACTCATACTCAAACATAGTCTGGTGTTTGTGGCAAATCGTCCATTGGGGGTTATCATCGATATTGAAGGTGGTTTGAATGGATACTCAACCGGGAAACGTAATATACCATGATATTGCCCTTCATTGAATGGAGTGTTTGGGGGTCCACTGATAATGTAGTGCCATTCTAATATGTTTTCATCATTTGGTTTGGCGGTAATATATGGAGGTGGGTTGGCCTGGATGGACTTGTATTCTTTAGCTAATCTCTTTTGTGACTGTCTTGAGGCCATGGCTATGTGAAAGTGAAAAGTGGTGCTCTGTGACTTGGTTGGTATATATGTATATTTCTATCTAAAAGAATAAATGCCAATTACAATAGATGATGGATTGATACTTTATGAGTGAGTGAGTAGATGGATGTGGTCGGGGTGTAGTAGTTGTTAGTGCTTGTGTTTGTAGTGGGTGGTGTTGTGTTCGTTCCTTAATCGTAATTGCATCTCACAAGGAAACAACCCAAAAAAGAAAGAAAAAAGAAACTGACAGAAATTTCTACCCGATTAGCAATCTACTGGTAATTACACGACCTTAACCCGGATATATCACCGATAACGGAAATAATGGGTTGACTCATTATCATGGGATTGTCAATGATATAGTCTACGATTTAGGAATAATAACTTATGATTTGATCGATTACGTCTTAATTGGGAAGTGTAGTGGAACTATCGAATGTTATAATTATGGACTAATCCACTAAGCCCTAGTTTGGGACACGCTATTAGTGCCAATGTTGTCAATTAGAGGGCGTTGGAGCTTGGCATGGGAAGATCAAGCATATGGGCATTTAGGAGTAGTTGGAACAATCTCATTTACTGTGATGTCATATATTCTCTTGTGAAAAGATTAACATCCTGCATGGTACTAGAACTGGGTAAGATGCTCCAAACTTAGAACCTCCTTGACACTTATTCTCTCAAGTTGAGTTTGACTATTATCAATCAACACGGAATTCAAGGAAAAACGCAACCAAAAAGTTAGGTGTCTTAGAACCGTCCAGACTTGATAACCGTCATGCTCCCAAGACTAGTCATGCACAGGCACACCACAACCTTTCATGAACTACCCCGCGAAATTGTCAACTTCATCAACTTCATATCCCGATACTTCCTATGTATATCTTGAGCTAATCAACGGGTCTGCACTTTTAGCACTTTTAGATCAATAAAATAACAGTGCAGCTCTTCTGTAAGAGAATAACCTTGAAACAAGAAGTCGTACCATTTGAATAGGCAATGTTACGATTAGAATATTTATTTCATTTAGGCATTACAAGAATAGTTGTTATAGACGACGCTTTGGATCATCGTACAAATTTTACAAAACTACTTCTTCTGACCCATTGCGAATACAATGCTAGCTTCACATAAATAACCAGTTTCATCATTCCCAATGTCTTTGCTTTCTAACTCACCAGCGTGCAATTTTTTAATAGTTTCTTCCGGAGAATGATATTTTATGAATATGTCTTCTTGCCAAATGTATGTCCTAAATTCTCTTGCACTGCTAACATTTTCCAATCCAGCAATGTCACGTAACGTATGATTTAAGCTAGAAAGTTTTAATCCCTGCATGTGTTTCACGGCAGCGCAATCGAAATTTGGATTAGGAGCCTCGACGTCTTCATTATAGAAATCAATGATTGCTAACCATCCTTGGGGTTTTAAGAAAGTCGCCAATTTCTTAGTTACCAATTCATAATTGTCTATATGATGATATGACATTGTACATATAATTAAATCGAACTTGTTTTCAAATTTATCTTTGAGTTCTGTTTGAACCGATGCATCCAAAATGTCATATTGGTATGATTTCATGTCCAATTGATCGCACTTGTGTTTCTCTGCCTTGGCATTAAACTGCTTAAGGAATGCCGGAGTGATATCCATCCCCACCAATTCACTCTTCTCATTAGCGTCGCCGATTAAGTAGGGTACAAACATTTCGGTAATTGAACCAGTTCCGCATGCGAAATCAAGCATCTTGATACCTGGTTTGATTACGGAATTTGGAAATTGCGATAAATAGGTCTTTGGATCTGGCAACTCTTTGTCAACAGATAAACCATTGATGTCGACATATGGATCACCAATAACATGCTCGGTTTCTTGTGGAGATTTGCGTTTAGTGGGATTGGCGAAATCATATTCAAGAAGGTATTTCGCGAATAAGATGGAAAAGATTCGTTGCGATTCATAATGATCGTATTTCTTTGCGAATCCTTCATTGAACATACGGAGATTTGCTTGAATTGCTTCTTGATGAGAGGCGATATCGAATTCGGTCATTTTTTGTAGTATTTGAGAAATTTACTCACTTGCTGGGTTCTTGTTGTTAGTAGAACACTACGGAGCATCTATATTTGAAATTTTTTTAGTGACAGTTTTTGGTTGCGAATTGGGTGAGGTGCGGGGGGTTTCTCTTCTACACATCAAACTGTAATATACCCGCTGAGAGAGATCAATATAAATAAGGTTGACAGGCAGCAAAATGCACATTTAGCTAAATCAGTCAGCCAATTGTGAGATATTTTCACTTGATTTGATTAAACTGTAGAATCAACGGCTTGGGTAGAATTGAGATAGCAGCATAGTTGGCTCGACTGTCCCTGTAAATGGCGCAAATCGACCTCAACAGATGCGAAGTGATGTTTAGAGTCGATCTCAATCTAATATCTTTCCAAAGGTTAATCGAAAGAATACGATTACAAAATAAGCATTTGCCATGTTCCTAAAACCAGATCTATTCGATTATAATATTGGGCCAAACAAGACTAATGCAGATCAAAGTAAGGATAAATTGGCGGTAAGATATAGCACATTGGAAGAACGACTTTCCAAAATTTTCAGATGAAGTTCTATCTACCACCTCGCTCATCCGATACATTGGCACAAACAAGGCCGGACAATTACAGGACCACTTCTCTGCAACGATAAACTATATGACATTGTGATAATTGCAACTTGTATTCTATACTTTTAAGAAACAACCAAATATATAATTATCTTAATCCTTTCTCTGGCCAATAGCGTAAATAACACTACAGTCACACAAGTAACCAATTTTATCCCCATTGAGCTTCTTTGAAGGTAACTCTCCAGCTTCCATCTTTTTAACGGTTTCTTCATTCAAATGGTGCTTAATAAAATCTCCAACTTGCCATAACGAAGTTCGGAATTCACATGCACTGCTAACATTAGTCAACCCAGCAATATCTCCCAATGTATGGTTTAACGCCTCAATCTTCAACCCACCCATATGAGCAACAGCGACATTTTCTGGGCTTGCATTGGGGTTTTCAACATCTTCATTATAGAAATCAACAATGAATAACCAACCTCCTGGTTTCAAGAAAGTGGCTAATTTCTTAGTTACCAATTGATAATTGTCAATATGGTGGTAGGAGATAGTGCACATGATTGCATCGAATCTATTCTCAAATTGTTGCAATTCTTGTTGTTTGGTGGCATCATTGGTGATTATATCATATTCATATGATTTAATGTCCAACTTGTCGGTTTTCAATGTTCCAACACGTTGATCAAAATGCTTAAGGAAAACTGGACTGATATCCATACCGACAATCTCTGAAGGTTGCTCTCCGTCCAAATATGGTACAAACAATTCAGTAACTAAACCTGGGCCACATGCAAAATCCAACAATTTCATCCCTGGTTTGAAAATTGTATTTGGGAACTTTTCCAAGTAAGTTTTGGGATCTGGCAAGGTATTTTCAATGGTAAACCCATTAGCCTCTAACTTAGGATCACCAAGTGGAGTTTTAGTTTCCTCTGGCGATTTTCTTTTGGTAGGGTTGGTTAAATCAAACTCAAGGATGTACTTGGCAAATAAAAGTGATAAGATCTTTTGCGACTCTAATTTTTCATAAGTTTGGGCAAATTCTTCATTGAATTGAGCTACGTTTGCAGCAATGGATTCTTCATGTGTAGGAGCCATGGCGGACAATTTGTGATCTGATCTTGTAAATGCAAAAACTCTTTCAAATTATAGGAGACAGTTCGCTTTATATACGGCAGTTCCAAGATCAATTGGCAAATCGCTGTTTTTTGTTGCCTCCCGTTCCGCTAAAATCGGACCCGACGACCAATTTCCGCCTGGCGGAAATACGTATTATGTAAAGTTTACAAACAAAAAAAAGACCACATCCAGGACAGACCCCACACTACATACATTTGGACAAGGTCGCCGATTTGCACATTAAAGGACGTTGATTCTTTATTAGTTTCATTGCGATCCTTACTTTGTAAGAGGTAGCCATATCCGATTCCAATTGATCTGATCTAGCGGGCTTTGGAATAAAGTCCCTAGATCTACTTGTACCACAAAGTTCCTTATTGTGTTTTCTTGGCGTAGAAGTAATTCTCCATCTAGGTTTCATCTATAGATGCCTATTTGGACCAAAGATGACTAATCTAGTAAACTATGACAGTCTATTCTATTGTATTTGTAATATCTACGATTATGAATTCCCGTTCGTATTTTCATCATACTAACGCACCGCAAGAGCCAAACTCAGTCTAAATAAAAAATGAATTGTATATTAAATTATAAAGAAACAGTCTTTAGGCAAATTAAGAAAGCATCATAATGACAGGTTTTATAAGAAACATCGAAATAAAAATTATGAACCATAATAAAAGAAAGACAAACATCCAGACTGAACAAAGCAGCTAACGAATTCACCTTGTCTATTTACAACATAACTTTGCCCAGAATCCCTTATGACTTTCTGTTTCATCAACCGCTTGCTGTTGATGGTATTGATTTTGAACATTATTACCATTATTGTAACCTTCATATTTCACTGGGTTAGTCATATGGTTCAACATATCGTTCTGGCCAGGATTGCCAATGTGTAGTTCTTGTTTGATTGGTGGTAATGGTCTATTAACCAAAGTCTGGAGTTTTTGCTGGTGCAATTGCGCCGCTGACATTTGTTGTGATTGTGCTTGGGCTTGTTGTGCTTGTTGCTGCAATTGCTGTTGAGCTTGTCTATTTCTTCTTTGATCGCGATGTCTTCTATCACGTTCATTTGGTGGGTTAGGATGTCCATAACCATGCAAATTGGGTTTCTTGTTGATAGCCGCGTCCCATCCTCTACCTCCATTAAGATGCATCCAATCGTAGTCTCCATCGCACGATTGGCCAAAGTCATCTAATACCGATAATAATAACATTCGGTATTCTTCATAATCAGGTTCTGCGTCAAAAGGTAACGATCTAACGGAATCTAAGTATTCGGCGAATTGTGGTGGTAATCCTTCACAAAGAGTGACTGCAGGAGTAGTTCTCTTCTTATCACCAATTTTTTCATATTTTTGCTTGTTGGTTGGTGCTTTTAATCCTTGCCATGGTAACTGGCCCCTTAAGAAATAGAAAAAGACATGACCCAACGCTTCCAAGTCATCTCTTCTTGATTGTTCTCTACCTAAATGAGTGTTGATGGACATATAACGCGCAGTACCACTTAATGATTTCTTTTCTCGGTATGGGATGTGTTGTTTTGTTCTAGGATCGCGATATTGTTTAGCCATACCGAAATCAATTAAATGAACATTATTCTCGTCTGGTAATCCTTGGCGCCCAATTAAGAAATTGTCAGGTTTGATATCTCTATAAATTAAATCATGACGGTGAACTTCTTCCACAAGAGTCAACATTTGGACTGCTACTTGAACAACTGTTTTAACGCTAAATCTTCTTCCGCACCAATCAAATAAATCTTCCAAAGAAGGACCTAACAAATCAATAACCAATATATTATGCAAACCTTCTTGACCAAAATAATATGCATTTGGTATACCTTCGCAACCTTGTAAATGCTTATAAGTTCTGTACTCATCCCTTAATTGAGGCGCTTCAGTTTTTCTTGGTTCAAACTTAATGGCAACTGGAACTCCGTTTATTATATTAGTACCCTCAAATATAACCCCGAATGATCCTTCACCTATTTTCTTGCCTATTTTGTAATGTAAACCAACCACTGATGAGTTGTTTGAATTTGTTTGAGAATTTGACGCAACCGCGTTGTTTCCATTTGCAAGCATCTGACCTCCAGGGTGATGGTGATGACCACCAGTTGACACGTTATTCATGGCGTTGTTCATTTTGATTGCGGTAGACGATAAAGGGTTGTGTGAAGCTTGAGCGGCTGCTATCGCTGCTGGGTTATTAGATGAGTATTGTTGACGTGCTGACATGCAATATTAATAAATTGGGTAAGACTTGTGAGTGTGGATCTTCAAGTGCAAGTGCAAGAATCAGGCTGAAAATCCAAGTGGTAAAAAAAGTGGCAAGTATGTATATCGTTGGCTGTTAAAAACGACGACTAAAATGTCAATCTATCCAATGCAAAATGTGGTTTGTAGTTTGTAAAATAACAAAAGTCAAATGACGAATCGTTGAATGAAAGGGGGTAGTTTGTTGTCGGTTAATTTACACTATGATTTGCTTATCGAATATTTCAACGAGGAGTAACTGGACTGGTATATATTACTGACAGACTGTGGTAACTATCTGGATGAGCAGTTCTGTTGATGATGGACGTGATGGATTAGTGTGATTGTGATTGTGATTGTGATTGTGATTGATTGATGGTGAATGTAGTAGTTTTGGTTGTAAAAAAAGACACACACACACTCACAGTTGAGGTTGAGTTTGAAATAAAAAAAAAGAAACAGAGAGACGAAACGAGGTGCTTGATTGAAACTACAACAGACAAAAAAAAATGTTGTTGACTCTGTTTCTGTTTGTGTCTGTCTGTCTGTCTGTCTGTCTGTTTTTTTTTTGTATTTTCTTTCTTTTTTTTTTATTTGGAAATGCAAATTTTACCCAAATTGGTTTACACTTTGTGAGTAATCGGGAGCTACCATATTTCTTATGTGGGTAAAAGACGTCAATTACTAAAAGAAAAGAAAAAAAAAATAAAGAAATAAATAAAATTAACTTGACTAACTGATCTGAGATTGAAATTTCTTTTAACCTTATTTCTTTTTTCTTGGATGATGCAGCTGGGGTTTCATCAAACCACACCATATTGACACCCGCCTGTGGCAACTAACTTGTCCAGTCAAGAGGCGATTAAGCTTCTGTTCAGATAGTATCAGGAAAACACGGGGGAAACAATCAGAGTCTAGTGATTGGACAGATTTTTCTGTTGGTATAATGGATCGCATTGTTCCTTGTACAAGGTCCATGAAACAAAGTGTGCCCCGGTCAACCGTTACCTCCTGGTAATTCATTCCTCCGAAGTAAATGTGCTTAAAAAGGCTTTTGTGTACGGAGCTGGGTTGTATCTAGGTACTGACACGTAAATGAATGCTGAGATTCTTTGTTTTTTTCTCTTTGTATCCAACGCCTCATCATCGTTTAAATTCAGGTTGGCATGGGTATAATCAATGGCGGGCTAATGAGTAAGGACTTAATGCAATTAGATTT
>JAKUCC010000603.1:0-28020 GCA_030563365.1 Hemisphaericaspora xylanilytica | reverse complement strand
GTCCAATGATTGATCAGATAATTGTAACTCTAATCCATCATGAATTATTTATCTCCTCCTTTGGATACTAACCTATCACATCCGATTGACACGAAGCTTAACTAAAGAATTAAGTAGCTAAGCTTTTTGACAAGATTGAAAATCACAAGGAAGCAATTGATGAAGGAACTGGTCCCCGCCGTGAATATTAAACTTCACAATCCATATCAATAACCTTCAAGACGATTGTTACCACGTGATGTTGCTCATGTCCCAATTCCATTATCGGAACTAGGTTTTCTTCAATCATATTACTTGTTGATGTGAGAACAACTTATAAATGGACATACCAGTGGCTTTTGCGTGGGTAGATTTGACCGACAACAATCCGTCATACCATGGGAAATCAAAGAGAGACCAATGGTCTGGGGAGTAATAATGCAAAGACGTAATGATAATGTTGTTTTCTTATGGTTTTTCTACTAGATATCTAATCAAGTCAACATATGCTGGCATATTAACTAAATTCAGAACTTGCTTGTTCTCTTTACAAAGTTAATACAAACTTGCTGGATTAAGACCAGTACGACCACGATTATACATTAGGAATATTAGGGAATACCCAGGCGAATATCAGACGGATACATAGTGTAAGCTATGATTACAGACAGAGTCTGAGGATGAAAAGCTACTTGATTATCTACAAAGTGATTCCAGAATAACGTTTCCAAGGACGAGTAGCGTGTTAAATTGTATACGTTTGATACTGTACAATAATACAGTAATATCCATTCCTATACATTCGTACATGTATCTAGTAAGTAAACATTTCTGATTTATGAATGCAATTCTTTTCCTCCAAATATTTCATATACGATCTCCACAATTTATCACCTCTCTTCAAACATTCGACATCACCAACCATGACCAACCCATACTTGGCTCTTGTAAGGGCAACATTCAATCTTCTTTCATCTCTAAGGAACCCAATGGTTCCTTCACGGTTGGATCTAACACAAGACATGACGAGGAAATCCTTTTCACGCCCTTGGAACGCGTCAATGGAGGCAATCATAATTCCAGAAATGATATGGATGGTGACTGGTTTTGAATCATTTCTAATATCATCAATATCGACTTCAACTTGGACTTGTTCATTCATTGGATTAATGACGTCATCCTTGGCGAGAATGGAAGAGATTAAATCACGTTGTCCACTATATGGAGTTATAACCCCAATCGTTTCTTTCTTGATTCCCTTTTCAATAATCAAATTTTTCAACACTTGAAGAATATATGAGATTTCACCAGGATTGGTATATGTATATCCTCGATCTTCACGTAACAAATTACGAACCGACTCTTCTCTGGCTTTACCTTGAGTGTCCCAAAAGTATACTGGGTTTTCAGGAATACCCTCCATTTTTCTAGCTTCTGCAGTAATACCATCCTTCAATAAGCCACCATAGAATGTACTTCTAGGGAACTCGCTAATAGCAGGATGCATACGGTATTGGGTATCCAACATGTGGGGTTTCTTATAGGAACCATTGAGCAAAACTCTTTCAAACAATGAAAGCGACAACCCAGGAATCAATGAAAAACAACTTAATTGTCGTTGATCACCAACAAACACAAACTTATCAACCCCATTAACAGCCAATGGAATCAAAGTAGTAGGTTCAGATGATTGGGTAGCTTCGTCCATAATGACAACGGGACACTTTGGGATTGATTTTAATTGACCAGAACCGGCCACCACCGTGGTTGTGAATATGACCTTTGCTTGTGCAACCATTGTTCTGGTAACTTTGAATCGTTCAAACAAAAACTTCTTATACGCATTCAGACCAATATTTGGTGCTCCTCGCTTCATATCATCCATCACTGCCTTGTAGTGAGTTGGCATTGCGTCGTATATTTTATGGTGTAGACAGATTGAAGAAAGTGGATGGGCTCGGTCATAATCTCTTTCCTTCTCAGTTGCCACAATTCTTAAAAGATCCTTTTCATGAGTCGGTATTAACTTTTCAGCAATATTATCAATGGCAATATTGGATGCAGCAACAACTAAAATAGGATAATTATTCAAAGAATCTAATAATTGCAAAATAATCTCATAAATAGTGGAAGTTTTACCCGTACCTGGAGGACCTTGTAAAACGGTGATTGAATTGTTCAAAACCGATTGAATAGCAATCTTTTGTGAATCATTTAAAGTATCCCGTGAAAATTTCAAATAATTCTTGAATACAATCTGTCTAATGGGTTCGTTACCCAATATCATCTTAATGAAACTCGAGTTGGTTAAATTATCCATCGCATTTAATACTCTACTAACAGGTACCGATGCTGGCATTACCTTCAAATATTGAGCGTGGACACTCTTTGGAAGTGGTTGATTATTCCAGCTGTATAATTTAATAATCATTTCAATCACATCCTTCTTTCTACGTTTGCCCTTTTGCGATGACACTTCTTCCACAGCGGCAATACTTCCATACCAAGGAATTTCGTCATTTAAGATCAAGAACATAGCTTGGCCAATTTGGAAGGGATTCTTCTTTAATTTCCTAAATTTCTCAGAAATGAATCTATCAAGAAGTTGCGGATCCATAGGGACACTCAATTTGAATTGATTATTCTTTTTGTCTTGTTCTTCAAACCATTCGATCATTAAATCTTGTGGTTCAATTATATTCAGTTCATTAGTCAACTGGTCTTCCAAAAATATATTGAAACTCATTTCTCGATAATAGTCGTCTAATGTAGGATATGCAAGTTTAGGCTTTGAAGCTGGGTGATATTTTGTAATTGATGGTGGAAGAATAAGGTCGCTTTGATCTGCAGTTGGTGCCGGACTGGCCTCTTTGGAGCGTATCCCCATTTCATTCTGCCTTGGACCTTTTTTGCTATCCTTTTCTTGGGCATTTGTAGATTGTCCTTTCTTTCCAGATTTGCCATTCCCCTTGTTTGTATCTTTTGCTCCAGCCTTCTCTGATTTTTGTTTGTTCACCTCCTTCTTGGAAGGGGGAGCCTCACCTCTTCTCGACGGCACAGGAACTGGACTTGATTCCTTTGACCCTTTACCTTTTGCAAATTTATTACCCCTTTGCAGTTCAATTTTTGGACTCAGCCTACCACTTCCAGTTGGAGTCAGTCTACCTCTATAGCCAGGGCTGTTTCCAGGACTGAATCCCTTAGGACCTTTTCCATTGCCACTAGTTGGCTTTCCAATCAAGGACGAACCAATGGCTTTTACGGTTGACCCTGACTTAAGTTCCGCAGCTGTTTTCTTTGTTTCGAAATAATGTGCTCTTCTTGCTTCTGCATCTTCATCGACCTTCTTTGGTTTTCTTCCCTTTCCCTTTCCACCTTTGCCACCTTTTGCTCCCTTCCTTCCGAATTTCCTCTTGCGAGGATGAGCTGTTTTCTTGGGGACTTCTTTGATACCCAATAATTCAGACAAGAACACCTCGGAAGTTTCACTAGTAAATTTTATCAGTGAATCAAATTCACCGAGACAATCTTTACATGCCACTAATTGGCCCTTGGGCGTGTTTGCAACGAATAAATTCTCATCATTTGAACATTTCATACATTCCAAATCACGAAGTTTGAAATACTGGTGCAATTTCTGGAAAAATGCCCCATTTGAAAGATTGTAGGTTGCTGTTGCTGGTTCTTCATCTTTTGCAAGACATTGTGAACAAAGGAGGGACATATCTGTTAATCCATAACGAAGGATGGACAATTGATGGATATTTGAATCTGAACATTCTTCACATTCTAGTACCTCATTAGATTCAGTAATCTTGGCTGATTTATGTCTTGTTGATGATAAATGTTTTAGTATTTCCGATTTATCAAATTGAGACGAACATGTCCCACATGTAAACTCCTTCAAAGGTTCCGTCATTGAAGATTTGAAAGTATAGATGTTAAGATGAAACTGAAAGTCATGGTCGTGATGTATCACAATAATTTTTTTTTCACTTGTCAGTGATGATTGATCATCTCGATATCACTCAACTCGATGGTCGCGAGGTTTATCAGATATCTACATTCAGTTTCTTAGATTGTCTATTGAACTATAAAACTCTACCCAATTACATTTAATGTAAATCAACACTACCCAAAGTTATCCATTCATTAACATTTCCTTCACATATAACCAATTTCAATACCCCACCATCCCAACCGAGGTTCACATCGCCTGATTCCAATTCTTCATGAGAAACATTCAAATAATCCTGTATTCTAGTCTTGATTGTCATCCATAAGGCATTGTCAATTGGATGGATGTCACTGTACACTAGGGATAAATGAGGATCAAACTCAGTTTGCGACCAATCTGCAGCCTTTTGAGTTGCCATTTGTTGGATATGAGATGTGTCAAACTCCTTTACTGGTTCAGGGGGTGTTGATGGTGTCCTTCTATGCTTTTGTATTTTCCTTCTTACAGTTCTTCCTTCGGAATCTTTGGTATAGAGGTGTGGATTCTGTCTCATATTCTCTTCCTCGATATCAGTTGGAATGATCACGAACAATTCTCGTATTATCCTTGCCAACGAGACTAAATTGGGTTCTCTTTCAACCTCAAAGTATAGCTTTTTAAAATATTTCCGTTGACTCTTGACCTTACCCAAACAAACCAATTGTTTATGATTTTTTGGTAATGAATTAAGGGCAATTGCACCAGCAGAGAGAATTCTATCAACCGTATCTCTAGTCTTTTCACGGTCTTCTAAATCAATGACAATATTGCTAGTAATTGTAATGTGTGGTTCAAATTTGGGTGGTTGACCTGGGAATAGGGTTGATAAAGAACTCATTAGCGTGGTCAATTTATCGTGAATTTGACTATTTGTCCTAGGACATAACCATAATGAAACACCTAGATTATCCAGTGGTTGGTCATTAGTAATTGAACCCGACGCTCGGTTTGCAAAGAAGTTGTAGAACATACCCATGGCTTTTTCCTTTCTGTATGTTATCGGATGTAAAGAGAGGCAATTTTTTACGTGAAGTGTGAAAATCACACTCAACCTTTTTCTGTTTTTCTGTTTTTCCGTGGTTTCTTCGTTTTACTGACTGACTGACTGACTGACTCACTGACTCACTCACTCACTCACCAACGTATACCCCAATTACTATAATCAACACTTAATCAAATATGATCCAAAGCACAGATCTTCTATATTCTATTAACCCATACGTATAACTCTTCTATATAATCAATAACCGTTTAATATTTAGCAGTGAGAAGGTCATCAACGCCTTCAACCGCAGCAGTGTCAACAAACCAGTTGACTTGAACACCAGTAGAAATGTCATTAACCAATTTAGACGGCAATTGACTTTGCTTATCATTAAAGATTTCCTTCAAGGTTGGTGCCTTATTAGCACCTTCAGCAACAAATGCGATGGTAGTGGCATTTTCCAATACTGGGAAAGTAAATGTGATTCTTCTTGGTGGTGGTTTTGGAGAATCATTAATGTATGCAATCAATTGCAATCTTTCTTGTAATAACTTATGTCCTGGGAATAATGAACAAGTGTGACCATCCGGACCACATCCCAACAAGATAACATCAAATTTCCCATCAACTGGTAATTTCGAAGCATAATCTTGAGCAATTTGAATATCCTTAGCTTCATCAACACCGTCTAATTGACCATCCTTACCAGTCAATAATGATTCATCAATGACATTTAATCTAGGCTTACCAGCATCAACTGGTAAATGTTTCAACACCAATTCATTGAATAAACCAAAATTGGAATCAGCATGGTCTAAAGGAACCAATCTTTCATCACTGAAATAAACATCCCATTGGTCCCATTTAACACTAGTAGCAACATCTTCATTATCGATTAATGCCTTCTTCAACACTTTACCTAATGATCCACCCGATAAGGCAATTTTGAAAGATCCATTCGCAGCAATGGCTTTATCTTGATGGTCAATGATATACTTACCAACAGCGTTGGCGACATCCATCGATTCAGAATAGGCGAATACTTTAGCTGGCATGGTTCTTTACTTCAAAAAAAGCAGTTTACGTAAATACTCAACAAGATGTGTCGAGATTTCAAAAAAAAATTTCATTCTTATCGGGTTGGACTGATGGAATAAAACCGTTGGACCCCAAAGCAAAAAAAAAAAAAAAAGAAACATTAATGGTAGTAGTGAGTGGTGGCTCCCCCCCCTTTATCCCCCATTTCGGAATTACCTTCTAATCAGGAAATACTAGGATCCTCCACCCACTAACAAGAAAAAAATATGTCAACTCATGCACCAAATATTTATTTATTGTAATCACATGACACTAGAGAAACCATGACTATGACTGGAACAACATAGTTAGGATGATCTTGTAGTATACAATCATCGTTGCTTTGGCTACTTCATGGAATACTCTATAAGCAAAATATGCTATGACTTCGCGCCATCCGTGTACATCTGAGCTGAAGCAAAATAAAAGTTTCGGCTCAGCCCACCACTCCCAATGGCAGTGATTGGATAATCCCTTCCAACTGATTTCTCTATTTTATGCGACTGCATAACCAGTTTTGATGATTCCATAACCGTTTGCAAAGGTAATCCGCAAAACAATGTGAATTGATTTTTCGATTAATATTCCTCCGTCAAATACTATATAGTTTTATAATACATATACTCATTCTAAATAATGCGCATACTCTGCACTATCCTTAATCTTATTATTAAAGAACTTTTCAAGCTTATTGGCATTCTTATAATACGTTGTCGTCTCACTGTTATACGCCCGACAGTTATTAAAAATCAATCTGGCATCATACAAAAATTGATCAAATGATTCATACTTATCATTTTCAAGCTTCAGCTCCATAGTTGACAAGTCCATTGGTTCTTTAATCACTTCATAATAATCCTGTACTTCCTCTCTATTAACCGGTACCGCAAATGGCCATGCCGATGGATGGTTCTGCATCTCTGAAAATAGTGTCACCATGAAATTGTAATGGGGTCCTCGTTTTGGTTTTTGTGCAAGTTTATCCATTTCTTCCAGCCATCCTGCCTCAATCAAACCAGGAATATCTTTGGGGTCCAAGGTTACATTCTTGTTGGTTTTGAAAACCTGTAACCCGGGTCTAACGACATGGGATTTACTTCTCAGTTTAATTTTTCGTTCTATTGCTGCTCGTTGTAGTAATAATATCTTACCCAGATCTAAGTATCTCAATATCGACGGAAGCATTGAACATTGCATTAGGGTACCTCCTTCATAATCCTTGATATAACCCATCCAGACAGATTTATCTAGGGTCACTTCCTTGGTGAATCCTTGTTTCTTGAAATACCCAATTGCATAATTATCAGCATAGGTTAAGAAGTACTTGATCGGTGAAGTTGCTCTTACATAATCTTTCAAATGATTCATTAAATGAGCCCCATATCCTCGTACTTGCTCAGTGGACGATATAGCACAAAACACAATTTCAGCAAATTCTCGATTATTAAATGGACGATAAGTGATACCTCCTACAACTGTCAATGGTTTTCTTATCACTGCCATTGATAGATGTGATCGATCGTAAACTAATCTTGAAATATATTCTCGAGGCATCTTTGGTAATTGTTTTTGAAAGATGTTTTTCAAACCAGTTAGCACAATCAAACTTTCTCGGGTGTTGTCATTATTGACTACTCGGAATTCTATTCTACCATCTTTCTCTTCAATTACCGAAGGTCTCTCTTTGAATGTATACATCTCGCCATCGAAATTGAAGGTGGTTGTTCTCTTTCGTTCTTCTTCAGCTTCATCATCATCCTCATCCTCTTCTTCTTCATCATCTTCTTCGCCATCTTCCTCCTCATCACCCTGGTTATTTTCATCTTTATCCTTCAGATCCTTCTCTGCTTTGATTTGGTCCTCTGAATTCTTCTTTTCATCTTTGATTTCGCCATTTTCATTCTTGACCTCTATGTTGTTTTGTTCTTCTGATTCTTCTTTTGATTCTAATTTGACTTTCTTATCTAAAGGAACATCATCCTCGTCATCGTCTGATCTGACTGATGATTGTCTTTTCTTGCCAGCCATTTAGATAAGTCTTTGATTGATTCCCCTTGTGTATGAACCCTGCTGATGATGGACTCCACTGATACCTTGCTCCTCCACTTTGGCTTGAAATTTTCCCAATCAACAAAAACAACCGGAATTGATTCCATCACGTGATGGGATCAGTTCCGAGCAGATGGGGGATGATTTAAGTAATTTTTTTTTTACTTAAAGGGTTTATGACAAATGAGTATAGAAGAGAAGAGAAGAGAACTCCCGTTGGTACAGAATTTATATAAGAATATGTCCCATTATACTCAACTTGATCATAGCCATGACCACCAAGGTCAAGTGGCAACTGTGTTATGTTGCAACTGTGGTGTGCCTATGGATGGGTCCCAAGGGTTAGTTATGTGTCATGACTGTATAAAATTGACCGTTGATATAACAGAAGGTATCCCCCGTGAAGCAAATGTTTCCTTCTGTAGAAACTGTGAAAGATTCTTACAACCGCCAGGACAATGGATTCGTGCTGAATTAGAATCTCGTGAACTTTTAGCATTATGTCTTAGAAGATTAAAGGGGTTGAATAAGGTCCGTTTAATTGATGCTTCCTTCATTTGGACCGAACCTCATTCTCGTCGTATTAGAGTTAAGTTGACAGTTCAAGGTGAAGCTATGGCGAATACTATTGTTCAACAAACTTTTGAAGTTGAATATGTTGTTATTGCCATGCAATGTGCTGACTGTGCAAAGTCATATACTACCAATACTTGGAGAGCTGCAGTGCAAATAAGACAAAAAGTGCCCCACAAGAGAACTTTCTTGTATTTAGAACAATTGATCTTAAGGCATAACGCTCATGTTGACACAATTTCCATTCAAGAAGCTAAAGATGGGTTGGATTTCTTTTATTCCCAAAAGAATCATGCGGCAAAGATGTTAGATTTCTTGAGTTCAGTGGCACCAATCAAGGGGAAAAAGTCGGAAGAATTGGTTAGTACCGATATCCATTCTGGTTCTTCTCAATATAAGTTTTCTTTTTCCGTTGAAATTGCCCCCATTTGTCGTGATGATTTAGTTGTTCTTCCTAAGAAGCTTGCTCGTTCATTGGGTAATATTGCACCATTAGTCCTTTGTTCTAAAGTTACAAACTCGATTCAATTCATAGATCCAAATACATTGCAAATTGCTGATTTATCTGCCCCAATTTATTGGAGAACTCCATTCCCGTCATTATTGGATGCCACCCAAATGGTTGAATTCATTGTGTTGGACGTTGAACCTACTGGTGACATTAGAGGAAAACATGTCCTTGCCGATATTGAAGTTTGTCGTGCTAGTGATATGGGAGTCAATGACCATTCCTTCTATGTGAGAACTCATTTGGGTGGTATTTTACATCCCGGTGATTCATGTATGGGTTATTATTTGACCAATACCAATTTCAATTCCGAATTGTGGGATACCTTGGACAGTGATAATACTCCAGAAGTGGTAATTGTTAAGAAACATTATGCTAGAAAGTCAAGAAAGGGTAAATACAGAAAGTGGAAGTTGAAGAGAATGGCCAAGGAACACAATGATATCGTTGCTAATGATGATTCTAGACAAGCTAGACAAGAACAAGAACGTGCCGAAAGAGATTATGAATTGTTCTTACAAGAATTAGAAGAAGATGAAGAATTGAGACAAACTATTAACTTGTATAAGGCTGGTGATGTTGCCCCTGTTAAGCATGCCGATGAAGGCGAATTGGAAGAAGAAGAAGATGATGCTCCAGAAATTGGTATTGATGAATTGTTAGATGAGTTGGATGACATGACCTTAGAGGATACACCAATGCAAGAGGATTAACATTGTCTGCTGGCTGTAGTAGTGTAAGTAGTTTGTATATTAGTTTTATTTAGTAATATTTGGTACATGAAGCGCTTTGCGTTGTTAAGTGAAGTTTCTTGATAATGGCGGATAACCCGTGCGTCACTTGAGTTTAAATCCGAGCAACCTGCTTGCCACACAAAAGTGCACCACCACACTCTTTATAAACAAAAATAGTGATCAACCATGAATAGAACATCCGATAGACCAAGACCAAAGTATGCATTACCTCAATCCTTCATAGAATCGTCGTTCTTTGTGAAACTATCCCAATTGAAATTAAATAAATACAAGTTAGATTCCACCAATCAACAAATCTGGGGATTTGTGGCCCATCCTCAAAAGTTAAACAAATTCAACACCACCCCTATCCTAAGTCTCGATCAGGATAGTTTCAATGATGAACAAGTGCAGGATCCAACTAAGATTTTCATAAAGGGTGATATACTTAATGTGAATACGATTGAAGAATTTAAGAGTATTGATAAACTGAAATTATTGAGTGAATGGGGAGGGGCAATTCGAGATAAATTGATACGAAGTGAATTGTGCGATGTTCAAGTGTTTAATAAGTTTCATATCTTGAGTTTCTCTGATTTGAAGAAGAGTAAATTTTATTATTGGGTTGCTTATCCTGTTTTGAATTCCAATTGGGTAATCCTCGAACAGGAAGATCATATTCCCAAAGAAGTCGAGGAGGGTGTACGAAACGAATTGAATGGCGGGGATATACAGCAATTGTACCAATTGGTTAATAGGAAACTCGAGAAATCAATAGTGTTACCCCTGGCCAACACATTTGTTTTTTTGGATACATGCATCAATAATGATAAGAAACCTGGCATTCAATTGAAGAACTACTTGTACTATTTGGCCTGTAAAGGTTACACGACAATTAATTTAATGATATATCGTCATGATGGTTCCTCCTTTTACCAGAAGCTTGAGCTCACGGAATTTTCACGCGACTCAATTCCCAAGATAACTGGTTGGGAACGAACTAATCAAGGTAAATTGGGCCCCAAATTAGCTGACTTGGCGTCGTTGATCGACCCCCATCAATTGGCTGAACAGGCAGTAGAATTGAATCTTAAACTAATGAAATGGAGAATTGCTCCCGACTTGAATCTTGATATTATTAAGCAACAGAAAGTATTACTTCTTGGTGCAGGGACTTTGGGGTGTTATGTCGCCAGATCATTAATGGGTTGGGGAGTACGTCACATTACATTTATTGATAATGGTAGAGTATCATATTCGAACCCGGTTAGGCAGCCATTGTTCAAATTCGATGATTGTTTCAATGATAATGGATTGGGACAACATAAGGCCATTCAAGCATCAAAGGCGCTTGAAGAGATTTTCCCTGGGGTAGTATCCAAGGGGATAAATTTGGATGTTCCCATGATTGGACATCCAGTTAATGATGAATCGAAGCTGAAGGAAAGCTTTGACAAGTTGGTTCAATTGTTCGAGGACCATGATGTTGTATTTCTTTTAATGGATTCGCGTGAATCGAGATGGTTGCCTACAGTTTTAGGTAATGCCACCAATAAGATTGTCATAAATGCTGCATTAGGATTCGACAGTTATTTAGTGATGAGACATGGAAGTGTCAAACAAAAGGATGAAGATAGATTGGGTTGTTATTATTGTAATGATGTGGTTGCGCCCAGTGACAGTCTAACTGATCGTACTTTGGACCAAATGTGTACTGTCACTAGGCCGGGAGTTGCAGTTATAGCGTCTGCCCTTGCCGTTGAATTGATGGTGTCAATATTACAACATCCAGATAAACAACTTGTCCCGCAAATGGCGAAGACTAAATTAGGGGTGATACCTCATCAAATTAGGGGTTTTTTAAATGGGTTTCAACAAACCAATCTTTATGCTCCTAATTATAAGTATTGTTGTGGGTGTTGTGATGGGGTATTGAATAAGTTTAAAAGAGATGGATGGACATTTATCAGGGACTGTCTTAACGATTCTAGTTATTTGGAAGAAGTGAGTGGGTTACAACAAGTTCAATTAGAAGCAGAGTTGGCTACGGAGAAGTTATTACAAGAGATGACATTGAGTGGGGGTGAAGGTGCAGATGGTGAAGAGGATGATGATGAATGGTTTAGTTGAATAGATGAATGATTTATGTTCTTTTGAATGTGTGTCTGTTCTTACTTGTAAGTATTGCTTGTACTCTTGGCATTAATTTCTACTTGTAGGAATCAACAAGTTCTGAGCTGAGGATGGAGGGTTTAGTGTGGAGCTTGCCCAAGAACTTGAGTCGCGTACAATATGGTGAAGTTAGTAGTTTAGTTGGATGTATTAAATTGTTGTGTTCAAATACTATGGGTCTGTTCTACTTTACTGTCATAGTTTTTCTTCTGTGTTGCAGTTGACTGAAAATCAAAACATTGAAAATGAAAATGGCTGCTTCTTTTTACAAACATAAACATTACAGAGTATATACATCGGCACACATAGTAAACACATAGTATATATACACATACACCTAGATGTCCATCTCATCACACCATGGTGTACCCACTCCCATGTCACAGCAACCAACAGTTATTGCCATGATCGATAATAACTACCACGACAACGATAATGATAATGATTTTGAAGACACCATCAACGAGAACTTGTTAACTCCGTATACCATCCATATAATAAACCGACCTCCCATAAAGAGACCGCCGTTGCTACTGGACATAACAGATCTACGAGCACAGGAAGCATTGATCATCAAGGATTTACTCTTTGTGTTGATTGGCATTGAAGGGTTATACATCAAGTATAGTGACAACTATGATTGTCACTCATTGGATTCATTGATTAGGGGAACTACGTTTAAGGTAGCCAAAAATATGGATATAAGTCTAAAGATGATAACCAAGGATATTATGACGTTTGGAAGGTACTACTCAGGCTTACAGGTATTCATTGAATCTTATAATTTGCTAAAATACGGGAAAGTTGTCCAGAAATTTTGTCAAGTTGTATTTGAATTCCTTGATGAATATAAAGGAGTTATTCTCGAGCTAGAACATGAATTCAAATCCAATCCTAATTTTAATTTGAATACCCTTGACCATATGTTACATCAACGAGTGGCTAATAAACTTACACATCTATATCAAATTGCATTGGAAATCCATGACATATCACGAGAACGAGCCAGCTTGAATGATGATGACGGACATAATAAAATAGAAGATTTACGGAATCAAAACAATTCAAAGAATTTAAAGGTGATGATTAATTTGAATCTAAAGAAATTTAGGTGTTGTAAAGGAGGATTAGCTTTACAAATAATACAAAACAAAATGGCATATTACAAAGGAGATTATGCTTCCTCGGAATTTCTAAAGAGTCTTTTTGACACAGTAAGTCAAGGATATGTTGAAATGTTGAACCAATGGTTAATTGAAGGAGTGATTGATGATCCATTCAATGAATTTTTAATCCAAGAGAAGGTTGTCCCCAGTTCACTTACAATACTTGGTCCTAAGACTGAATACTACTGGAAAGAATTATTTCTTCTCAATGTTGACGGATTGCTTGATCAATTCACAAATCCCCAGATCCAGGTGAAGATACTAAACACAGGGAAATATTTAAGTATATTCAAACTATGTACTGGATTAGACAACTTTAAAGGATTGCTGGAGACATTATACCCGATAACATCATTAAATTCCACCGATTTGGAGCTACGGATAGATGATTTCTATAAGCGTGCGAATAAGATGTTTATGAAATTATTATTTCAAGGATATGATTTGAAGAGTGTGATCAAAAATTATCAACTGACATTTTTACTTGATGATTCCTATAAAATCGATCAATTCATTCACCTTTCATTTCTGGATTTGAGGAAAGATAAGTTCAAAATTTCAATATCTCGATTATTAAGTCATTATAATGATCTTTTTAAACCACGTAAGGAAAGTAGAGTGGGTACAATACCAACAATCGAGGATGTACTCATAGAGAAACAAAATTTTGTGGTTCATCGAGATTCATTCTATCAAGTAGCCGAGCATGTGTTGGTGGCTGACGAATTTGAGATCCCAGGCCATTTCCAGAATGGAGACACGACATCACTTGTACCACCCTTAGTCCAAAGACAACCAACCGGAGCCACTGAACTGGTACGTTCGTTAGGTGCCGACCAACAAACCATGGAATCATCAAGAGCGATGAATTGTCAGAGTGATAATATGACGATTTCGTGTGTTGGTCTAAGTATTAATCTTCCCTTCCCATTGAATTTGGTTGTAAGCAAAACATTATCGTATCGATATGAAATGATGTTTAAATTGTTAATCAATATAAAATTTGTGAGCCAGTACAATGATTTGATCAGCAATCGTCTAAGCTGTTCATACATTTGGAAACACAAGGGGTTCGACAAACTGGTCAAGAAGTTGATTGTACGATTGCAAGTCTTGCATGATCGTACCCGGAATTTCATAACAGAAATCCAAACGCATATCAATTATGATGTTATTGAAATGCATTTTGATGAAATTCGGACATTATTAGATGACATTGAGAAAGTGGTTGAGCGGAATGAATTGGGGTCGGATATAAGTGCCGAGGACCATGGTTTATTTAATAATAGTATCTATGGTGGAACCCGCAATAATGCAATTTTTGATAATAGAATTTTGGATAAGTTAAACAACACCACCAATCAAACTCCTTCCAGAACCGAACATGAATTATTAAACGTTGAAAATTTGATTCTGAAATTGGAAGGTTATTTGACCACGATTATGGATGCTTCATTTGTGACTAAACAACAATTATTGAATGAAATAAAACAAATGATTGAATTTGCGATCTTGGTCAACAATCAGGTATTCAAATTTGAAAGACTTTTGATATTGAGTAACGAGGAATTATTTAACCAATCGAAAGAAAAGCATCCCGATAAGTTTGAAGGTATATCTATGGACCAAGAGCTGATTGAACAAAGAATACAACGAATTGCTCATAAATCAGAAATAATGTATGAGATGTTTGGTGATTATTTGTCGTCATTTTTGCGGGCGATTCGAACCTTTGGAGGAACAAAACATCGAGAACTTCTTGTGCTAAGTAATAGGTTAGAGCAAACTTATCCAGAATAATAGAACAAACAGGGAGGTGGGTGTACATGTATTATTTATTTTATGTAATTTGTAATTTTCTAATAAACTGACTATTTACGATTCTTCTCAATGAGCACTTTTGGATTTTCCCAAGATTATTATGTGTCAACGTCTTCCCAAGGGTGAACATCTGACAACAGAGTAGGTGACACTTCATTTTAACACGCGAGTAATTATATATGTCATTTATTTATTATATTATGTAAACTTGTTGTTAATGCCATTTCAACTTAACTGATCACGGTATCTTCTTCAGTCAATTGTTCATTCAAAACCTTAATAATAGCATCAGTTTTTTCATCACTATAAATCTGGAACCCACCATCTTTAGTCACACACGCCAACTGAGCATTTCTACAATCCAACTTCTCTTCCATCACCTGCTTCAAAATCTTCAACGCCAACACTTCTGCCTCTTGTAAAGTTAATGATTTATGATACTCATTATTCAACTCTGCCTGGGCCGCTTCCGAACCCGATCCAATCGCCTTGGCATCATATCTATAGAACGTCCCCGATGGTTCAGCATGATACAATTGCGGGCCCTTATCACCATCCACACCCGCAATCAAAAGCGCCACCCCAAACGGTCTCGACATCAACCGTTTCTCACCCCCGGCCCCTTCTCCAAACCGCAAGGCCAAATCACACACGCTTTGGGTCAAGCTTTCAACCCGGATATCTTCATCATAGTACAAATTGTGCGTGAGCGATGATACACGAGCATGGTCAATCATCGACCTCGCATCGGCGGTCAACCCAGACATGGCACATCCGATATGATGGTCAATTTCAATGATTTTCTCAATCGATGACGCTTCTAAAAGAGAAGAGGTTACTCTTTTCTCAACGCCTAATATTACCCCGTCACTGGTGGAGATCCCAATGGCGGTGGATCCGAGCTTGATTGCTTCAAGCGAGTATTCGACTTGGAAAAGACGTCCTTCGGGGGAGAATGTGGAGACACCACGATCGTATTCACTTCTTGTTAAAAACATTGGGTGTGTGTATATATGTATGTATGAGTGGGTTGGGTTGTATCTGGTTAATTGAGGGAGGTGTGATTGTATATTAGGATGAACTCAATGGATTGTAGATGTATATGTATACAGTTGGTTGTAGGTGATGGTAGAGTTGAGTTTTTTTGGTGGCGGTTTTTTCTTTCTCTCTCAAATGTGAAAAATTGTGAAAAGCCAGGAGACATTGCGAGACATTTTGTAAATGTCGCATGTAATATGCTGCTACCCTCTTACTACCACTTACTCTCCCCAGTTTCTTCTCCACTACAATTGCAACTACAATTCCAATTAATCACGTTAAATCTTTATAAATTTTAAAATGATGTAAATAAAAATCTAAGAAAAGAATTTATATAAAGCACAAATGAGGAAGAAAAGAAGAAATTAAGATGTATAAATGACGTTGGGGGATTTCGGTTATGTTTAAGCACGCTTTGGAGCTAATTCAACAATCTTTTCAGCAGCTGGATCCAAATCTTCAAAAGCGTATAATTTCAAACCGGAGTTTTCAATCAATTCCTTAGCTTCAGCCATGTTGGTACCTTGTAATCTGACGACAACTGGGATATCCAACTTGAAGTTCTTAGTAGCAGCAATTAAACCCTTGGCAACGTAATCACATCTGACAATACCACCAAAGATGTTAACGAAAATACCATTGACCTTCTTATCAGCCAAGATTAATTCGAAAGCCTTTTCGATGGTTTCTGGGGTAGCAGTACCACCACAATCTAAAAAGTTAGCTGGTTCACCACCGTATAACTTGATGATATCCATAGTAGCCATGGCTAAACCAGCACCATTGACAATGTTGGCGATGTTACCATCCAACTTGATAAAGTTTAATCCGTATTTGGAAGCTTCAACTTCTTGTGGGTCTTCTTGAGTGACATCTCTCCATGACCAAACTTCTTCTTGACGGAAAGAAGCATTGTCATCGAAACCTAACTTGGCATCCATGGCCAAAACCTTGTGGTCTGGGGTTTCAGATAATGGGTTGATTTCAACTTGAGTACAGTCACGGTCAATGAAACATTGGTATAAGGATTGGATGGTCTTGGCAGCTTCTGGGATAGCTTCTTGAGTGAAACCTAAAACAGAGGCAATATCAGTGGCTAAGCTGTCAGAGACACCAGATTCTAATGGAACTGGGAAGGTCTTGATGGCAGATGGGTCCTTGGCAGCGACACCTTCAATATCCATACCACCTTGAGCAGAGGCAACAATCATTGGGGTTTGGGTAGCTCTGTCCATTAAGATGGCGACATAAGCTTCGGTAGCAGCATCTCTTCTTTCGACAATGTAGACGGCAGTGACTTCCTTACCAGCAGCACCAGTTTGCTTGGTTATGATCTTGTGGTTTAACATTTGTCCAGCTAAATCCTTGGCTTCTTCAGCAGAGGAGATCAATTTGACACCACCTTGTAAACCGGAATCAAAGTGACCCTTACCACGACCACCGGTTAAAGCTTGAGCCTTGATGACTAATTCATTGGTACCCAATTTCTTTGCGGCTTCAAAAGCACCT
This sequence comes from Hemisphaericaspora xylanilytica, assembly GCA_030563365.1. NCBI lineage: Eukaryota > Fungi > Ascomycota > Pichiomycetes > Serinales > Debaryomycetaceae > Hemisphaericaspora > Hemisphaericaspora xylanilytica. Next base: position 10,412 of record JAKUCC010000603.1, on the reverse strand, counting down.
TCTGGGGTAGTAGCAGCGTAACCCTTTGGAATTGGGACACCGTATTGTTGTAAAAGAGCAGCAGAACGGTATTCATGCAAAGATAAGAATCTCTTTTGCTGAGTAGCAGACTATAGGGGGGTGTCAATTGTTAGTATATACTTCTTGGTTTAAATCGTTGATGCTTTCTTCTTTAAAATGTGGATATTCCCACACTAACCAAAATTGGGGGAAGGAGGTGGTAGTACATTTGAAAAATTCAAGTTGGACATGTGACAACGGGATGTTTCGGTTGGTTGTAATTACTCTTCTATTGAGCTCCACAGATGATTTGGTGAACTATGATCAATTGTGCCAACTATTTGGAGATAATCTGGGGTCATTGGGCACTTGGTGGTGGTGGTGGTGGTGGTGGTGGTGGTGGTGGATGCTGGTGGTTTCAACCAGTTGATGAACTGCTGCATGTCATTGGGGGTGTGTGTGTGGGAAAGCTTAAATTTTCCCAGTTATTTTGAAAAGCGGGAAAACCGAACAAAAAAAAAATAAAAACTTATTAAAGAACAACAACGTCAATGTTTCTAGTTGCAACAACATACTCTTGAGACACGGGCGATAGATCTTGATAACATTGTATAAGTTGGTTGGTATATAAGAGGGTGGTTGGTTAACCTGGAAGAAGGTGGAAATGAAAAATTTATCAAAAGAAGAAAAAGTGAATAAATTATAAAAACATTTTCCCAAATCACATTCCCACTTTAAAGGTGTTTTTCTATTTATTTATTTATTTATTTATTCTACTTTATTTTATTTTTTTTATTAATCCAGTTCGGGATATTTTGCCTTTTTTCACCAAAAAATAATGTTTATTCTTTTTTGTTTTGACAGTTGAATCAATTTACAACCACAAAACTCACAAACGGTTTTTCCCATTTCCCATTTCCCATTTTTGGTTACAATTGTACACAGTTAACCCTCGGGCATTTCTGCACCGGGATTTTACTTACTAGTTTTTTATTTATTTTTTTTTTATTTTATTTACTTTTTTTTTTTTTGGTTTTGGCATTTCCCACCCCTCTTCTTTTTTTCCTTCCCCACTACTGTGAAACATTTGCTGATCCACCATTCAAATCAAATCCTAAAATTCCCATCCACCACCAAAAACTAAGAAATTTACAAATAGAGCCCTACCGGTTTTTTTTGCCAGATCGTCAGCAAGTATATTAAACAATGTAATCTAGAAAGTTTCTTGGTCAACACTCCGAAGCTTTTTAAAATAAACGTGCCCGCATTTTCACCCACTCCAGTGCGGGTGAAACTCCCCACCCTCCAAGAACTTGCGATGAGAACGTGAGGGTGAGGGTGAGAGGGTTGACGTGGCGGTGGCGGTGGAATCTGCACTATGAATCTGGAAACTTTTTTTTTTTTTTGGTGACAATACACCGAGACCCGGAGATTTCCTCTGTGAGAAAAAAAAAAGAAAGAAACGAGGTTGGGATGAGGAGTGAAAAGAGGGGCATTTTTTTACACCACAAACATAATGACCCCCCCTCTAAAAAAAAAATAATTGTAGAATTAATCCTACTTTTTCCGGGTTTCGGGTTATAGTGAAACACCACCACCACCAGCACCACCACCAATTGGTGTCGTTGGTTTCATTAATAGGCGACCTAATTGTGTCCTGTGTAAGTAGTTTTCTTCAGCATTCAATGAAAAAGCTTGTGGATGTCTTGAGATATTGCTAATGGAGGTTGGAAATACCTTGATTAGGCCCCATGGTTGGAATTAACGCCGTGTCTACATTAAGAAAAAAAACGATCTCTATAATTAGTAAGCCCGTGTTGGTGATCTTCATTATCAATTCGTCTGAAAGAGCCACAGTAAACTCTCACTGTAAGTGATAGGTATTCCAACTTAAGACTTGAGATGTCCGAGTTTTGAATATATTTCATCATCAAACCACGCTAGTTGGCTCTATATTTACGGGTTTTTCCGTTGTGAGTGCTTTTACGGCTTTAATTTATACATTATGTACAAGGACCATTGACACGAGACTTTGTGTAAGTGTTTTCACCCAAGTGAAAAGGAAGATGATAAACCGAGATTTGGGAACACGGATCTTCATAGAAACTGTTTAAAGACGGAAATAGCGAATCATATGAAAAGTGAACATTTGTCAATGTGGAGTGAGTAAATATAAATACTTGGAGAAGAAAGTAAGGCACTGAAGTCGTTGTGTCGCTGTTTTTTATTTTTAATTTTTGCACCCAAATTAAACTAGAGAATGGTTGAATTCAATTAACACACAATCATTCAATTTAAGCTCAATCTCAATTAATCCTGTTATTGTAAGCTAGTAATAGACGACCATTATGTATATTATCTAATCAATGCTCTTTGTTCATTGGGTCATACTTGTTGAATCATTACAAGGAACGTTTATTCAAAAATACTTCCAAATTTTGTTCTTAAGCTTCTTGCAACCCACCTCTAGACGGACCATCTCATGTTGATTTTGAAAAAATAGCTACAATATTTGACTATACTGTCATTATTGTCTAAATAGACTGAAGAAGGATAAGAAGGATGTTGTCAGTATTCTTCACTATTACCGAACATTAACGGATGCACACGGTTTTGTATTTTCTTTGCGCAGCCATTGTAATAGTAGACAAATTGAACACGATAGCGGTTCTTTCACCCTGTATAAAGAAGGACCATTCCAGTAAATTATCCTAAAGATTACTTCATTAACATCTATCAAGTGATGCAGTGGGTTGATTGACAATCACTCTTATTGGTCACGTGACACATGTTTCCTAATTGGGACCATCGCAATATCTAAAAAGCAAAAAAATTCTGATTTAAACCTCATCACCAATCCAAATAATCAGCAATCATTTATCATCTAGTTTCATAACAATGGCTAAACCCAAGACTATAAGGCCTTCATATTACGACGACGACCAATCTTCAGAAGACGAATTATCATACGCATTGTCACGCAAACAAGGTGCTGACGATGACAATGACGACGACGATGAACTCCAATCGATTTCATTTGGGGCCTTGAACAAAGCCCAACAGAAGATACGAAGCTCATCAACTAGAAACTCCAAATCCACCTCATCGCACAACCAACACGATTCCGATTCTGAAAATGAACTGTTTTTCGAATCTGATTCCGACTCCGACGGACCTCCACAAGAATCAAGCTCATCAAAAAACTCATCCAAGAAACGAAGCAAACACGCCCCCACGGAAGCATCTTCCAAACGACCAGTTTCACGAATCAGACAGATCCCCGGATTGGAATCAACCAAGACATCATCCTTATATACCGATATTCGATTTGATGCTGCTTATGGTAAGGCTGACCTTGCCAAGGCAAGACGAGATTATGCGTTTTTAGATGAATATCGACAACAAGAAATCAAACGAATGGAGGAAATATTGCGGGATAAGAAACTGGGGAATTATTTATCGGAACAAGAGTTGGATGAGATTAGGATGGACTTACAGTCGTTAAAATCGAGGATGGATACCCTTAAGAATCGAGATTTGGAGAATAAGATCTTATCGGAATTTAAACAGAAACAATTGGAGAATTTTAAGGTTGGGAAACAGAATAATCCATATTTCCTTAAACGGAGTGAAAAGAGAAAGATATTACAAAAGGCGAAGTTTGATTCTATGAAACCTAAACAACGTGAAAAGGTTATGGAAAGAAAGAGAAAGAAGAGATTGGGTAAGGAATTTAAACAATTGGAGTTTAAACCTAGAAATTGATAGATTAGTGTAGATAGGCAGGAAAGATATCATGGTATATTACTTCTAATGAAGTCATTACTAATAAAACAAAAAATGATTACTTATACTTATATATTATATACTATATCCTGAAACGTATGGATAAGTTGAAACAAGTGGAGGAGGATAAGTTGATTGGGTTTTCTATGTACAAAAGGAGAAGGGTGACGTGGGGCTAAGTTAGGGGATTGGGTAATAATGGTAACGTCCGGGCACTATGTTAAATGGTGTTTCAAAAATCACCCATCAGCATATATAATCAAATTATACTGATGCTTTCTCTAAATCTTAGAGATTACGCCTTCTTTTTATTTTCATTGGCAACCCAGTCTTCATATGACCCAACATAATTACCTCTCTTTTTGTATCCAAAAGTACTTGCCAAGTCCTCAGCAGCAGTAGATCTAACTCCACCAAGACAATAAAACACCAATTCTTTATCGGTTGATGGTTTTTCAAAACCAAAATTATCTTGAAATTCATCAGGAGATAAGTTCAATGCCCCTGGACTACTCTTGAATGGAATGTTGATTGCCCCTGGAATATGACCATCGTTGAATTCGACTGGTTCTCTAACGTCGACTAATACTGATGATGGGTATTTTTCTGGGTGGACGGCTAAATCTTTGACATCGTCATACTTGTAGATTTTGGCTTGTGGTGCTTCGGTTAATACACTGTATGATCTATATTGGGCTGGTCTAAAAGTGGAGGCGATGAGGTTGGTTCTGGTGGAGTTGAATAATGTTGGTAATACAATTGAATGGGATTTGGATTGTAATGATCTGGTTACTAATCTTGAAGTAGATCTAAGGAGTGGTGATTTTAATTGTCTGTACATGGTTAACTGTGTGTGTGTGGGTGTGTAAGTGTATGATTATTTAATTAGACGATTGATTGGTATTATGCTAAGTGGGTGGTGATTATAGATTACTAGTTGTGTATGTGTATTTATATGTGCTAGCAGAAGTAGTGATATGACTGGTAGTAGTGGTTAGTAGTAGTTAGTAGTAGTGTGTGTGTGTTTATGATTATCAATTTGAATTTTTATTTAAACGGTCAATGACTTTTAAAATTTTTTTTTTGTCTGTTTGTCTGACTGTCTGTTTTCTCTGTTCTGTCTGACTGACTGACCGTTGTAAATTCTCACTGTCTCTTTGTCTGACTGTCTGTTGATTTTCTAAAATTGTCATTCATTTTTTTTTTCTGTTGATTTCACTTAATAAAATATTTGCAGTTTGTACCGGAAAAATGGAAATACTGCTCCACGGAATTAACCATAAATCCACCAGTAGGTATTCCACACGTTTAAACCTCATACATTAACCAGATTCCACACTTCACTCTGCCCAATGGTTAATAGAAGACCCAACCACACACACTCTCTCTATGTGATGTTACAACCTACTACAGTCTAACAATCAATTGAAGCACTTTATTAGTAAGTAAGTATATGTATATGTATAGATATATATAAAAGTATGATGTTGAAACCCAAAAACACAAAAAACAGAAAGACCTAGAAATATCATATAAACAGCAGATAGACAGTATACAATAGTATATATATCCAGTGTATAAACGTATATTAAAACATAAGCAAAAGCAAAAGCAAAATCGTCGTGACATCATCAAAAAATGTTGAATGATTGATCAATATCATCAAAAACAAACCACCACTATCATCACCACCCTTCACTACCATCTATTACCCTCCTCTATAAACGAGATTTCTCTCTCTCTAGAATAAACCATCGATTTCTCCATCCTCATTAACTTCAACATTCATAAATCCACAATGGGTAGGTAATCCTGGAATGGTTTGGATTTCAGCTGCTAACGCATACAAATACCCAGCACCAATCGATGCTCTAACATCCCTAATTGGGAACTTGAAACCAGTAGGAACACCCTTAAGATTAGCATCGTGAGATAAAGAATATTGAGTCTTGGCAATACAAATTGGCAATTTACCAAATCCTTGCTTGGTATAAAGATCAATCTTCTTTTGAGCTTCTGGTAAAAATTCAACTTCACCAGCACCATACATTTCCTTAGCAATGGTGGCAATCTTATCTTCAACAGAAGGTTCAAGACCATACAAGAAGTTGAAATTCTTTTCGGCCGAGTTGGCAGCAGCAATGACTCCTTGTGCCAAGTCCACTGCACCTTTACCACCTTCTTCCCAATGGTTGGAAACAATGGCATCGGTAGCACCAGCCTTCAAGGCTTCTTCTTTAATCACTTGATGTTCATTATCAGTATCGGAAGACATCTTGTTAATGGCAACAACCACTGGCAAGCCATATGATTTGGCATTAGCAATATGTTTGGCCAAGTTGGCACATCCAGCACGTAACAATTCCACGTTTTCTTGGGTATATTCTGGAGCTAATGGAGCACCAGCCTTAACTTCTGGACCTCCACCATGAACCTTCAATGCACGAACAGTGGCCACAATAACAATAACATCAGGAACCAATCCGGAAGATCTACACTTGATATTGATGAATCTTTCTCCACCCATGGTGAAATCAAACCCGGCTTCAGTAACAACGTACCCTTCTTGTTCTTGTCTTTCTTCAGCAGATAAATCAGGGGAAGTACCAGCTAATTTTAATGCCATCTTATCAGCTAAAATAGATGAGGCACCAATGGAAATATTGGCAAATGGACCAGCATGAACGAAAACAGGAGTTCCTTCCAAGGTTTGCATAATGTTTGGCTTAATAGCATCCTTTAATAATGCAGTCAATGCACCTGCACATCCAATATCTTCACAAGTAATTGGAACTCCCGCCTTGGATGATCCAATAACCATCTTACCCAATCTTTCTCTCAAATCTTCCAATGAGTTGGCCAAGGCTAAAATAGCCATACATTCAGATGCAACTGTGATATCAAACCCAGTCTTTCTGGTGAATCCTCGTTCAGTTGGAGCTTCTCCAATGGTAATTCCTCTCAAGAATCTATCGTTACAATCAACCACTCTTCTCCAGGTAATGGTTTCTGGATCAATGTCTAATCTAGCAAACGCGGTGATTTCTTCTGGAGTTAATGAATCAGGATCAGTCTTGTCAATTCCCAATTTGGCCAATCTTCTCAACATTGAAGATGTGAATTTACGTTGTCCCTTCTTGGCAGGCACTAATCTCTTGTATAATGGACCATCCTTTTGGGTCAGTTCATGGAACATTCTGGTATCGATAGCAGCAGCTAACAAGTTGTTGGCCATAGTAATGGCATGAATGTCACCAGTAACATGCATGTTAAATTCATCCATAGGAATAACTTGTGAATAACCACCACCAGCAGCACCTCCTTTAATACCAAATGTTGGCCCCATAGATGGTTGTCTAACATTGGCAAAGACATTCTTTTGTAAATGAGCACCTAAAGCTTGGGCTAAACCAACAGTAGTGGTTGATTTACCTTCACCCAATGGAGTTGGGGTAATACCGGTAACCAAAACATACTTACCATTGACTTTATTTTGTAAACGTTTTAAAATATCAAGTGACACTTTGGCCTTGTAGAATCCAAATGGTTCTAATTCAGCATCTAAAATACCAGCTTCTTTAGCAACTTGATTAATTCTCTTTGGTTGTTGAGCACGAGAAATTTCAAAATCTGATGGAACTGGAGTTTGTAAATTTAATCTTAATGGATTAGTAAACTTTGGAGTTTGGTTATTGACAATATAACGTCTCTTAGCAGCAATGACTACGTTTTCTAATAAACAAGCAACGGTCATTGGACCAACTCCCCCAGGAACTGGAGTGATCAATCTGGCTCTTTGTGAAGCAACGTCAAATTCAACATCACCAACCATACGAGAACCGGATTTCTTGGTGGCATCTGGAATAAAATTAGTTCCAACATCGATAACAACTGCACCTTCCTTGATCCATTCACCTTTAACAAAGAATGGTTGTCCAATTGCAGCAACCACAATATCGGCTTGGGCAAGATATTCTTGAATATGTTCAACGGTGGATTTTGAGTGTAAAATGGTAACATTGGCATCTGCTCTAGTTAATAAGTTAGCCATTGGTTTACCCACGATATCAGATCTACCTAAAACAACCGCGTTCTTGCCTTCAACATCAACACCAGAGGTAGTTAATAAATGCATGATCCCCTTTGGAGTACATGGTAAAAACAATGGTTCTCCGCCCTTTTTGGCCAATTCACCAACATTGAATGGACCAAACCCATCAACGTCCTTTTCGGCCAAAACAGCTTCGGTGACTTTGGTTTCATCAATGTGGGAAGGTAATGGTAATTGAACCAAAATACCATCAACATCTAATGAATTGTTTAATTTTTCAATTTGGTGTAATAATTCAAATTCGGAGATTGATTCGGGTAATTTGATAATTTCGCATTTGATGGAAGCTTCTTCAGCTGCTTTCAATTTCATCTTGACATAAGTGGATGAATCAGGTCTATCACCAACTTGAACAATTGTCAATTGAGGTTTAAAGTCATGGTGTTTGGCTTGATACTGGGAGATTTCTTCATGGACTTTGGTGCGAACTTCTAAGGCAATGGCCTTACCATCGATGAGTTGAGCAACCATTGTTGGATATTATGATTAGAGAAGAAGAAGAAGAAGAGAAGAGAAGAGAAAAAGAGTGGGAATAAAAATGTGGTGAAAAATTTCAGTTGGTGACTTGTTGGTTGTTTCGTATTTTATTTTATACTTTATATTTTCTATTTTCTATTATTTTATAAGCGTGCATTTATCCGATGGCGTAAATTTGCCAATCGATATGAAATTCATTTTTGACTCTGATCAACGCTTCATACATAAATTACTATTGTGTAACACTTTCTCAACCAGAGTCAGAGGAGATTTATACAACAATGAAAATTATCCTCCATTGTCACTATGACTAACAGATGAACAATGACATAACATCTTCAAGCTGTTCACATGCAACTGTCGTTTATCATTTTATATTGATTTGCGAGTATTCCTCATTCTTTCATTGAAAGAAATAATTCTACATTCTCATCTATATCATCAACACCAATCGATTTAACTTGATACTTGGAGTTAATCCCGTGAAGGACATTCCCCGGACCAAAACTAAGCACCATCTCGACATCTTTATCTCCTTCGAGGAATCTCATTGATTCAAGCCAATTAACAGGTTGATAATTCGCAAGTAACGTCTTGGACATTGTTTCTTTCAGAATACTCGACACTTTTGCATCAATATTAGAAATGATGGGGATTTTTTGATCATGTAGTTTCCCATATACAATTGTGGATAATTCCGGAACAATCGATTCCAAGATTTTATTATGGAACGGAATTGATACTGGTAAAGGGATAGTTCTTAATTTAGGCATAGTTTTCCGAAGATTATTGGAAAATTCAACCAATCGATCAAACTCTCCACTAATGACGATTTGATTTACAGAATTGATATTGGCAACTACACCCCAATCAAATGCTTCTTTCAATACAGTGTCAAAAGTAGACTTGTCTCTCAACATTAGGGCGATCATCCCATATTTCTTCTTGTTCTTGTTGTCATCATTATCAAAGATCTTTTCCATTAATTGGCCTCGCTTTCGTACTAATTGAAGCGCAGTTGGGAAATCCAATATGCCAGACAAGAGTAATGCCGTGTATTCACCAAGTGAATGTCCCAACAAGTATTTAGCATTACCAACTACATCAATTCCATACTTCTTATTGATAACTTTCAGAATAATATAAGTAGATGCTAATATTGCCGGTTGGGCATTTGAAGTTTTACCCAACCATTGCTTCGCCACTGCTTCATCTTGGGCATAGAGATTCTTGGAAAAGTTTTCTCCTAAAGTTTCATCAATTTGTTGGAGGTGTTCTTTGAATAATGGTTCATATTTCTTGTTGATTTCTAATAACCCGTTTCTGTAGAATCCTTGGCCGGGACATGCGATTGCGTAGGTATGTTTATGACGAATCTGCTGACATCTGAAAACGATGTTCCTCATTGCGTGTGGGAAAGTCTTTGGAATATGATTGAAGAGTCGTTTGGTGTTGATTTGTTTTTCCGTGTTTTTTGGAATACTTTGGTTCCAGATTTCCGCAAATTCCAATTCTCACTTCAATGTACTTGCGGGAGCTAAGTATATATTTATTAGTTACCGCCAATAATGTCTCAATACTGGTAATTTAACCAGACTGTAGTGAGAAACATTATATGATTATGTCAGTAAAATTTCGTTTATACCAATTGTTATGGTGGTAGATTTTGTATCGGAATTGATTCCTAACACAACCACCTTTATTGATAGTTCTGTTTAGTTTTAAACAATTCTTGGTTTATTTACAAGCTAGAAGTTTTCCGTGTCATCTCCGAAAACACCATGTCCGACAAAGTCAAACACTCAATAAGGTTTGTTTGTACAATTATTGATTATATTCTTTAAAGTGCCATCGCGAAGGTCCGCAAATACTTCCCTCCCTCTTACTCTCTGTTTTATCATAAATTTGCAGGTCGTGTTGAAACGCGGTCTATCCTGTCACCAATTGTCACCAATCACGGAGTTTTTCGTTTTGGTGTTTGTGCGGGTAACCGTTGTTTCAACGATCACCTGAGAATGAGAATTTTTTTTTTTCTTCC